>PVKN010032726.1:0-12184 GCA_004027915.1 Capromys pilorides
TGTTATAAAACAAAACCCTTCTAGTACCTTGATATGTTTTACACCACAGCTGACAAGTTTATTTGGCTGGTACAAATCCCAAGAAATATCAAATATCTGTAAACAAATTGAATTCAGGTTAAAATATTTCTTTTCATAATCACATAAAATTCCTGCCCAAAAGTTGAACCTTCATCATCAACTACAGCACTCAGAACCCCACATTCCAAGATCTCCTGAGAAATAAAAATAACTTTTTTTAGTTATCATGAACTTAGTGAAACAATTAGTATAATGAAATATTTAACATTTCTATTTCTATTTATTTGTTTGTTTATTTATTTTCTTTAAATAATCCTGCTATGCCACTCAGTCTGGCCTTGACTCCACCATGGAGCCCAGGCTGGCCTCCAACTCTGCATGGTCCTCCTGCCTCAGCCCTCCCAAGTACTGGGATTATAGACATGTGCCATCACAATCATTTAACATAGTAGGGCAGAAATAGTGAATATTTTTATAGCTTTCCATGACAGAAGACTACTTTTATAAAGGTGTAAGACACTTTTTCACTTTTTTTTTTTCAAAGTCTCCTTGCTATTTATGGGCCAAACAAATTAACTTACACATACACACTTAATATTTAGGAGTTACCAGGTTTAGTTCATACTAAGATCTCAAAAGTTCTGTGTGTGTGTGTGTATATATATATATATATATATATATATATATATATATAATTTTATGATAAGCAAAAACTCAGATGAAAGAAAATATACATTGGAAATACATAATTGAACAAATAAAAAGAAAAACTAACGTTTGAAAAATAGTTCACTTGCTTTGCTATCTGGCAGTCATCATCATGTTTCCTTGACCCTTGGATAACCTAACCTCAGGTATACATCATGTCTAAAAACTCACAAAGTGACTCCTTGGTAATGAGCAGAAAAATGCTTCTTGCAACTTAATTTTTAATAATGCATCATAAAAGATTAAATGAAAAACACGCATAACTTTAAAATAATAACACAAAATACTGTAAAATTTTAAACAGTTTTTAAAATAATTGGCTTAATTGCTAAATTCAAAGTACTAAGGTGTGAAATGCTTAAGTAAGAGAATACAGAGCTATCACTTAAAAACTCCTTTAAAAGTCTCACGTGTTCAGAGATGGGATGACTGAAATGGGGGATTAATACATATATATTATATATTATACATAACAATATATATTGTAGTAATAACATATATTACTATATTCATTGGGGATTTAATTCACAGTTGAATGCGGAGGAGAGGAGGAGAGGCCCGGCCAGGAGAGGCACGATGATGGGCGTGCCTGGGGAGAGTGCCTCCACAGTTCTGCCATGGTGTGAGCACTTTCCCTTGCATGCCCTTCTCCCATGCCATTTCTGCAGTGGAGCCTGTCAACAATGGACTGAGTCTTATAAGCCAAGAGCCAAAATAAAGTGTGGGTGTCAGGTACTTTGTCCTAGGAACAGGAAACCTTACTAATAAAAAGCTATCTAATAAAAACATATCTAACATTTCATAATTATCTAAATTGTAAATATGTGCAAGATTGTAAAATGAGCTTGAGAGTCTGCTATATACACAAAATTTTCTGTATAACTTTTACCAAGTATAATTCTTACTAAACAGAATAATTGATTTTGTCTCTATTTTGGTTTGAGTTAGGATTTTGCTACACATACTCAACAATTAGACATTTTTAAGAGCTTATAAAGAGCTTTAAGAGCTTGTTTTATCTATGTTCACAAAATAATGTAATATTGAATTGAAACAGTGTTTCCTTTATAAATCTTATATAATAGGATAAAAAGATTTAAAATTTTTAAAAATCATTTACTTTTTTATTTGACACTGGGACTTACCGCACAGTTCAGACTTGAAGGGATCCTCCTATCTCAGCCTCCCCAGTGCTGAGATGACAGGCATGCACCACCACAACCAGTTTTGGTGGCCAGTTATGGTGCACTTGGGGTTCTGGGGCCAGCACAGCACAGAACTAGGGATAAACCCAGGTTCTTACGCTTGCTAGGAAGGCACTTAGACCGCCAAGCTATCTCCCCAGCCCACGAATATATATTTTTTTAACAAATCTGGAAAGTAAAAATCTCTAAAAGAATTTTAACATATTATTTTTCTGCATTGTTGGGGATCAAATCCAGGGCCTTGCTTGAATACTACAACATCTATAGTCCACAATAATATAAGATATGTAGCATATTAGTAACAAACCAACTAAACAGACCCTAGATACAAACCACTAAATTTTAAAAATAATATTTGAATAATGGACATTTGCATACTCGAATTGTACATACTAAATATGTACAATCCTTTAAAAGTAAAATACTGTTCAATAAAGATGCCAAACCCATCCCCACCCCCAGAAAATGCACTGTTTGTCCTGAACCACTGGGTTAGAAGTTTTCTGCTAACACTGAGTCATGTTTCTGAGTCTCACAATTCTACAATTTTTAATATATTGTGTTTTAAGCAACTTTACTAAAATGTAATCCCCATGTTAAATTATTTACTCAATTGAAGTATACAATTTGATGGTTAGTATGCCCACAGAACCATACAAATATTATTACAGTCAGTTTTTGAACACTTCAGCATCTAAGAAAGAAAGTGGTAACTACTGGTAGTCATTCTCACCTTTTCCTCTTCCAATAATTATATAATTTTTTACAAAGTATAAAATTTCAAGCTGGCAATAACAAAATTTAGAAGAATCAAATGCCCAGAACTGTCTGGGCCCTCCCACACAGTAGCCCTAACACTCTAGAAGCAGAATACTTACTCTATCCGTGTGACCAGGAGCCACAGACAGCACTTTCCCTCTCTTCCAGTCCCAAACACAAACTGCATTCTTGGAATCCAGTCCAACGGAAACTAAGCGCTGGGTTAGGTCCAAATCATCCAGAAGAGAACAAAATGGATAACAAACCAAAGAACAACCAGGTTACAAATGACAAATAAATACTATTCATGAATTTTATAAACCTAAAAGTTTATATATCTGTATTTTACAGATATCACAGAGATAAGGTAGATGTATTTCACCTTGTTAAAACTTGTAATACATACATATATATTGTTTCTTAAGAAACAGAAGATTTCTAATAGTATGAGTGACAAAAATATCCTATCTTTAACTCTTGCCAAAAATTAAGAATACTAGATATAATAAAAAAAATCTTTATAACATACTGCTGTGGTGTCAAGGAATTAAGAAAATGAAAACAAAAACAAATTTCCAGTACAAATACTAAAGGTAAGAAGCCCCATATATAGGTATGAGATGAACTGTATACTTTTCACTTTTATCCTATGGGCTGAAGAGGAATAGGTGATAAAGTCTAGAGCCTGCCCTAGGTGAGACTTTAAAATTTCAGATCTCTGACAAAAAGCAATGAACCCCTTAGAGTATGGCACAGTGAGAAACAATCCATTAAAGAAAGGGGTGACAATGCATTAAAGGGGAGAAAAATCTGAGAGATCATAACTAGAAGCTATGTTCACACTGTTGTATGACCTCAAGACACAGTAATCAACACATTAAATCCCTCCAGTGCAATGCTGCATTCAGAGTAGTCCTAAGGACCGACTATCTTCCATCAATTTTGACCAAATGGCACAGGCAAACATTAAATCTTGCACAGGACTGTAACTTTCAATCCATCCCTCAAAGAATTCTTACAGGCAGAAATTCAATAAAAATAAGCTTTAAAAAATGAAACTGGGCCAGTAAGACAGCTTAGCAGACTAAGTGTCTGCATAGGCAAGCTCAGGGACCGTGACACTACATGTTGGTCAGCCCCACTCTTAGGCACGCTAAGCCAGCAACTGAATCTGGTCATGGTGATGCACACATGTAATCCCAGCACTGGGGAGGCTGAAAGCAGGAGGATCGCTATGAGTTCAAGCTATATGGTGAGACTCTTTACCAAATACACATAATAAATAAAATTTTTAAAAATGAAACTAAATACTCTCCACAAATACAAAAAGACACTATAAGAATCAGTAGGTCACAACAATAAGAAAATTGGTCTTGCAAAATACATCAAATAATGGAATTATAAAACATAAAATAAACTTACTTTAAGTGAAGAAATGGAATTAAAGCATCATAATAGTTACATATAAACAAAGAATAGGAGCCTATGAAATATATTCAAGGAGATGTTAAGAAGCAAACAAAATTTCTAAAAATAAAAATAAGGTCAGGAATGGTGCGGCCCTGCACTTGGGAGGCTGAGGCAGGATAATTGTTGAGGCCAGCAATAAGTGAGTTCAAGGCCAACCGGAACTACATAACAAGACCCTAACAGCAAACAAATAAAAATAAAATACGTGAGTGAAAAGTGAGAAACATGAAAAGATGATAATGCAATCCAGAAGGATTATGTGGGTCTAAATTTACGCCCTCCACACCACAAATATATAAAAAACACATAAAACAATTATGTTCAGATATTTGTAACAGGAAGTAAAGCACTGTGAACCCTAAAAGAAGGGTAAACAAGGTGACTCTTAGAGGCTTTCAAGGGGAGACAATTAACAAAGAAGAGCACACAGAGGTGGAACCCATTAGAAACTAGCAGACTTGCTGGTCTGAAGACAGAGCCTAGAGTTCAGAGAAGCCAAGATGGCTAGAATTACCAGAGAAGAGAATGAGCTCTTGGGATTGGTCTATAGGTGAGATTTGGGAACACTATTCCCTGCATGAATAGAGCAAAATCCATGAGGCCATAAAAGGAATAAATCCTAGAAAGTAACTATTAAAAGGGGAAACAAGCCAATTTTAAGATCCCAAGGGTTAGCAATCATCCAAATTCCCACCGCCAGAATGGAAACACTCCTTCAAACTCACTGTGTATTACTTATCCCAGGAACATCACTCCAGATTCACGAGAGATTTACTTCAAGAACAATGCTCAAATGTTGTAAAGGGACTTAATGAAATGCAGAATTGAAATATAACATACACAATGTCCAGCACCTAACCAAGAAATTACCAGCATGTGAAGAAACAGAAATGATCACCGGGGGAAAATCAGTCAACATAAACAAACCAATACATAAATTATGGAGATGATTAAAGTTTAGAGGAGTCACTATAACAAGAATGTTCTAGAAGTTCAAAATCACCTTAAAACACAACTAAAAATGATAAGGGAAACATCAGAGATCTAAAAAAAGAGCATAAGCTGGACATGGGAGAGGAGGAGGGGAGAAGATGTGGGGGGGGCAGAAAGGGGAAGAAGAAATAAAATGCGTAAGAATAAACAGTGCATTAACGGAAATAAAAGTTCACTTCAGCTGGGAATGATAGTGTGTGCCTGTGATCCCAGTGCTTAGGAGGGTGGGGCAGGAGAACCGCTAAGTTTAGGCCAGCCAGGGCTATGCAGTAAGCTCAATCCAGCCTGATCTACACAGCTATACCCTGTTTCAAAAAATAGTCATGTTAAAAAACTAAAAGCAAGTTAGACAGCAATGAAGAGAAACGAATTAAGACATAGCAAGAGACACTACTCAAAATAAAGCATGGGAAGACAGAGGATAAAAGCATTTGCAGAGCCCCAGTTACCTTCTATCTAATGTGTAAGTAACTGTAGCTCCAAAAAGAAAAGAAGGAAAAGAAAATAAAAACCAGCTAATGAGCCAAAAATGTTCTAAGGGAACAAAACCCACAAACCCACACTTATAAGATGCTAAACAAATCCCAAGCTACCTTAGCAACCACACAGGAAAAATGCACTATTAACACACTATTTAAGACAGATAACATGCCAGGCCTCAGTGAAACTGCTGAGACCAATTCTGAGACCAGTGGGACATTGTGCACCTGTAATCTCAGATACTTAGGAGGCTGAGTCAAAAAAATCACCACAGTTCGAGGCCATCCGGGACAACTGAATAAGACTGTGTCTCAAAATTAAAGACAAAAAGGGCTGCTGGGTACGTACTCCAGCCTATGTGAGGTCCTGGGTTCAGTGCCCAGAATAACACACACACACACACACACACACACACACACACACACACACAAATTTTAAAAGCAATTAGACCAAAACAATATAATTTTCATATAAAAGAATAAAGATTACAAAATTATTCCAGTCTTCTCATCTGAAGGCATGTAAGTCAGGAGACAACACCTCTCTGAAATGCTGGGGTTGGGGATGAATACAGTATTGTGCACCCAGAAAAAATATGTTTTGAAAATTGAGTCAAAATGTAGAAACAACAACAACAACAAAAAAAAGGATATAAAATCTCCCACCTTTTGGGAGGCTGTAAACAGGCAGATCACTACAAATCCGATCTAGTAGTGAGACCTGAACACCCTGAAGACCCTTCCCTAAAATACAAAAAAAAAGAGAAAAAGAAAATTCAGTTCAAGCAATCTTTTCTAAAAAGACAAAAGTTGAGAAGCCAGCTACAGTGGCGTGTAGTCCCAGTCCCAGCTACTGTACTTGAGAGACTGAAGCAGGAAGTTACTTCTACTCAGAAGTTGGAAGACACACTGAGCAACACTGTAAGACTCTGTCTCTTAAAAACAAAACAAAACAAAACAGGGGCCAGGGAGATAGCTCTATGGCACAAGTGCCTGCCTGGCAAGTGCAAGGTTGTGAGTTTGAACTCCGGTCCCGCAGGAAAAACAAAACAAAACAAAAGCTGAAAGAACTCATCATTCACAAAGCTCCATGCGAAACAAGACAGTAAATTTTACTAGGCAGAAGGGAAACGATACCAAGTAGAAACTTGATTTACACATCCGAGTAAAGGCCCAACATGTAAAAATATAAAAAAAACTTTTCTCATTTAAAAATTTCTTCTGAAATTGTTTCAGGAAAAAATAACAATAGTTACTGTGTGGTTTATAAAATGTGTACAATTAAAATTAGTGATAACAAAAGCCCAACATACAAGAGTGGAAAAAAGAAACAGCAATATACGTTTTTCTATTTCCTTTATAAGTGAATATAAAACTTCTGGAAGATCACAAATTTTGGATCACAAAGTATCAGCAAATTATATATAATTAAGATACAGAATACTACATGCACCCTGATAAAAAATTAAAGTGTCCAGAAAAATCTCCCTAATATTTAAAAATTATATTCTAAGTAAAGTACTAAAGCAGGAATTACAGGAAAAATGAAAGGAATAAGATGAAGTACATTGAAAACTATTGGTTTATATAACCAATACTCAGCCTCCTAAGTATCTGAGATTACAGGTGCACAACATCACACTGGTCTCAGAATTGGTCTCAGCAATTTCACTGAGGTCTGGCATGTCATGCGTCTTAAACTATTTAAAGCAAGAGTCAGATATCTATAACTTACAAGGTAAATCCTGCCTGTATTCTATTTCATAAATCAAGTTTTACTGGACTACAGCCATTCTTTTTTTTTTTTTTGTACATTGTCTGTGAATGCTTTCATACTACAGAGCAAAGATAAGCAGCTACACCAAAAGCCACATGGCCCACAAAGCTTAAAATGTTTACTACTTGACTTGTTACAAAAAGTTTACTAAACTCTGGTTTAGATCAGGTACCAGGATGCTTAGATTTCAATCCAGACCTTGCTAGCTATAGTTATCTAGCCTTTCTGTACCTTACTTTCCTTACCCATTATATGGAGATGATAAAAATACTTTGCAGATATAAAATAAAAATTAATGTATATTATACATAAAAGTGAGAAGAGTGCCTAATATACATTTAATGTTAGATAAATATTTTCTATTATTGTTACTGTTAGTATACCATCACCATAATTCATTGGAAGAATCTGGGTACTTCATTTGTCCAAATGACAAATGCCATCTAGTAACCAATTACAGTTTCTGCAAAGCAGAGTTACTATTTAAGTGAAATAGGCAAAAAGGACAGTTCATATAAAAAGATTCAGAATACAATTTTCAGCCAGAAATGATGGCACACACCTTTGATTACAGCACTTGAAAGAGCAAAGCAGAAGGATCATTACAAATTTGAGGCCCACCTGGTCTACACAATGAGTTCAAGACTAACCTGAACCACATAGCAAGACCCTGTCTCTAAAAAAACCAAATAAAAATAAAAAAAGAGAAAGAAAAACCACCCACCACAACAGTTTGTCATGATTCTCCATCAAATCAAGCCATTATAAAGTCCAGAGAACAAGAGATGATTTATTCTTCTACTAATATTCTTACACATTAATATATATATTATATATTAGCATATATAGTATAGTGGTTGATACATTGTGTCAGCTTGGTGGGATGACTCAGCAGCCCCATTCCCTGTTGGTAGGGGTCCTGCCCTGGAGTACAATTGGTTCCTCCCTAGAGCACAAGCAGGGGCTGCCTAGGATATGATATGATTGGTTCCTCCCTGTGGGATCAGAGCCCATCCTGGGGTACAATTAGTTCCTCCCTAGAGCACAAGCAGAGGCTGCCTAGGATATGGCTGGTTCCTCCCTGTGGGATCAGAGCCTGTCCTGGGGTATGATTGGTTCCACCCTAGGGCACAATGGGCCCACCTCAGAGTGATTCAGCACAAAGAGACTTAATAAAGGGGCTGAGGAAGGAGTCAAGGCCCCACTTTGCTGAAGGAACTTCAGTCTTCACATTTGGCCTGGACTTCATCATCTGGCTTGCACTCACACTCTTCAGCTTCCAGCTTGGATCTTTCGCCTTCTGTTGCAGATTTTTCAGCGCCCATCGCGGACTCTTCAATGTCCTTCGTAGACTCTTCAGTCTTCCACTGCAGACCCATCAGCCGATGCATAAAGATTTAAACAGTGCACTGCAGTGAGTTTCAGACCTTGGGACTGAATTCTTCAGTCCAGGGTGTGCAGATACCCTCTGCACACTTTATCATCTGACTCTCTGACTATTGTAAGCCAATCTTATAGTTCCTTATATACTGTATATTTTATGTTAATATCCATTCCTTATATTATATCTATTCTGTTCCTCTTAAGTAAAACTCTGACCAATACATATGGTAAAAGCCCTGGGTTCAATCCCCAGGCTTGAAAAAGAAAAAAGATTCAAAGTATCTACCTCACTATAGGGTATTTCCTCTGTGCTTTGACAAACAACTTGTCATGGCACAAATCCACCTCCTTCTAAGCATGGGTTAAGCAACAACAAACAGGAAGGGTTAAAACATCAAAGCAAAAACAACCTCCCCTTCTAGCTTTCCGTACATTTTTATGTTATATTCTTTTCTCACACTTAACAGTCTAAGTAGGTGACAAAGACATGAAGTAATGCTTAACACATGTCTTCAAAAATAAGGGTAACAGACAGGTAAAAAGGTAACAACAGTGCTTCTCAGATCAAGAGACCCAGACCTCTAGATCCTGTTGCTTTCGAAAAGGGCCAGCAATTCCATGCAGTTGAGGGAAGGCTAATCGCTGGAGAGGTGTCAAGAGACTAGACTGGATAGGTAGGCTGGAAGCCTGGAGGAAAAATAGGCCTTGGTTTTTTGAGAATAACTAAACTTAAATGTGTAATACGAACTATCTATAGGACATTCAAGAGGAGTATGTGGAGTTGAACCATAGACCTCTGCTAATTGTTACGGAGTTAAAGTCATGGGTCCAGATAACAATTAAGAGAGAATAAATATGGCTTCCTGAAGAACACTTACATGAGACAGAAGGAAAGCTTTTTAAAGACGTAACAATTGGAGAAGGTGAAGCAAAACCAGACAAAATATACTTTATCTTCCCAGCTCCTCCTGATTTTTATTCCCAATCAAAATCTTATTTGTGAACCGGAAGCAACACATTAAATACTCAAATAAGAGTCCTACTATACACTACAAGCATCCTATGAATCTCTGTAATTGTGAAACAAGTTGAAATAAACGTTTGAGGGCTGGGAGGATAGCTCAGAGGCTTATGTGCCTGCCTATTAAACACAAGGTCCTGAATTCAATCCCTGGTACCAAAAAACAAAAAATAAAAATAAATAAAAATAACGCTTTGAGTATAGCATAGAGGACCTAGTAATTTCAGTGTTTATTTGTAAGAACCACTGTAGTATAACAAAATAAAATCATAAATTTTATAAAAGGTTTAGGGATTAATAAACACTAATTAAGTATACTTGAAACTATTACAAGCTAGCATCTTGCAGAACACTTCAAGAATAATACAACATGTACTCGAGATACATCTAGATATAAAAGCTTACTGAAAGGTCCTGGGAAAAACAGTCACACTTCTCTGTACCCAATACTACTTTTGCAAAAATGACACTTATAATCATGTACCAAGTCAAAGGGAGGGCCTGGTGAAATAGCTCAGTTGTATTAGCACCTGCCTGGCAAGTACAAGGTCCTAAGTTCAATCCCTGGTACCAACAAAAAAAAAAAAAAAGATATTTTATTTAAAAAAAAGACAACTTATAAATAAAATGAAGTTAAAAATACTTTATTATGTATCAGTTCATTCTATAAATCTGAAGAGTTGCAACTGTAGCTTAGATCTGATTATAAGGAAAATATTTTTGTAAAATTATCATATTTTCAACATTAAGTACTAGTTAAATTTCCCATTCTCTTGCCCACCTTTCCAATTTATCATTGAATTTTAATCCCTGTTTGATGTGGATATATATAGTCTTGAGGGCCGGCCAGCTAGCTCATCAGACTAAAGCACAGGCACAGTGACCAACCTAAGGACCAGGGTTCGATTCCTGAAATGCTGCACTGGTCCTGCCCCCAAGGCATGCTGAGACAGCCACTGAGACTGGGCGTGGTGGCATGAGCCTACAATCCCAGTGCTTGGGGAGCTGCAAACAGGCAGACCACTGTGAGTTTGAACTATGTAGTAAGACCCTATAGACACTGTATTAAATACATTCAAATAAATAAACAGCCTTTTAAGATCCTAATTATCCTCAATAAGGCAGAGGCTGCCAGTGTCAGTGTGGATACTAGATTCTTTTAGAATAAAGCCTTTGGAAAAAGAAGGTTCAGCATTACCACCTATTGGGAAACTTGCTGATTGGATAAACCCTAAATGACCATTTATAGTTTCAAATTTTATAGAAAATGCAAAATACAAGACAATATTCCTAGTTGGTATCCCATAAGTAATGTATATATAGAAAATAAATATATCTTCTCAAATATATTTTTCATGTTATGATTAACATACACTCTTAATCTTTAATTGGCAGCAGTTCCTTACAGTTTAGCTTTTTGTTTACTTAAAATGGATTAATTCCTTTTTAAATGTACCACCTCCTAAACCATATGTTTGGAGGCAGTGAAGCAGTGTTGTTAAAAACATGAGCTTTGGAAGATGACTGACCTGAGTTTCAATTCAGGCTCCATTTACTAGCTGTGTAACCTGAGGAAAGTTATTTAACCTCTCTAAGTCTCAGTTTCTTTATCTGTAAAAATAGAAAATAATAAAAGTTATCTATTCTACAGGGTGCTACAAGGCTTGAATGAGATAATGCAGGCTTAACAAAATGCCTGACATTTGGTATGTTCTGTCTTTTAGGTAGCGTGTTCTTACATTTTTAAAATGCTAAGGGCTGGGGAAGATAGCTCAGTGGTAGAATTGCCAGCCTGACAAACACAAGGTCCTGAGTTCAATCCCCAGGGGGGGAAAATTAAAATGTTAGTATTTTCTCATGAATATTTATGATAATAAAATACATGTCTTCAGATCTATATCATAAGTGGCTTAAAAAATTAAAATCAAAGGCTTTATGATTTCTCCTTGAATCTCCTTAGCAATGCAATCTATTACATTTAAAGAGGGCAAGACCCTTATAGTAAAAACATCTTGAATTTCCTAATACCTGAAAGGATAAATGATTTTTTAAAAAATACTATATTAGGGGGCCAGGGAGATGGCTCAGGGGCACAAGTGCCTACAAGGTCCTGAGTTCGATCCCTGGTTCCACCAAAAAAATAAATAAATAAAAATACTATATTGTAGATTTGTAAAAATAATATTTTAAACTCCTGTGAAGTAGGAGTTACTATTCTCTTTCCTTTAAAAAAGAAAATCAAATTCAAATATGAGGATAATGAGGGACTTGAAAGATAATGGGATAAGAATTATGTTTCTATAATTGCTAATCATTCCTATACAACAATATTAAACCTATAAGTATATTTTTGCCAAGTAAGATGTTC
>PVKN010032727.1:0-12203 GCA_004027915.1 Capromys pilorides
GAGGAGGAGGAGGAGGAGGAAGAGGAGGAGGAAGAAGAATAGGAGAAGGAGAAGGAAGAGGAGAAAGCGAAGAAGAAAAAGACAAGAAGGGAGGGAGGAGAGGGGAGGGGAGGACAGGAGAGGAGAGGACAGGAGAAGAGGAGAGAAGAGAGGCACAGAGAGATAGACAGACAGGGACAGAGTCAGAGTGACAGAGAGAGAGAGAGACAGAGAAAGAGAGAGGGGGGAAGGGAGGAGAGGAGACAGACAGGGACAGTGTCAGAGACAGAGACAGAGACAGAGAGACAAAGAGGGACAGAGAGAGAGAGACAGACAGACAGGGACAGAGTCAGAGAGAGAGACAAAGATAGAGAGACAGAGAGAACAAAAGAAATTCTTTCCAAAGATCCAGTGCTGACTAGCAAATGTATTCCAAAATGTGCTCCAACTCTAAAGACATCATTTATTTTTTTGTGCTTGGGCTTTGGTCTGTCTGGCAGTCCAGAGAAAGCTGACAATGGTTTGGGAAGGTCAGAATTATTCCTCATGTAAGACCTGGCTAAATAGGTTTTTGTGTGTGTTGGATCAGAAGAATTTGGCCAAGTTGTGTGCCCTGTTTGTGTGATTTATGATTTTAGATAATCTTAGGAAACAGCCCTATGCTTTTATTTATTGTATGGATGTAGGGTGGTTTTGAAAACCATTTGCAGTTCTGTGGTAAAGGAACCACAGCACACTGGGTAACGGGCCGGTCCTGGGGTGTGGGAGGTGAGGGTGGCAGAACGTGGACCCATCAGGCTTCATTTCCATACAGTGCGCATGGAAATCAGTTTCCTGGCTTTATAGCTTGACCTCCTGTTAGAGTGTCCTTAGATGTGAGTCGCAGTAAACTGAGGTCCTAGAACTTCATACAACCCAATATAAAAAATTCATGAAATCTTTCTGCACTGCTTACTCTACTTTTTCCAATTGCAACCAAGTAAGTGTGCTTTAAAATTTTAATGTGTTCTCTCCTTTGCTTTCCTAAAGATACTATCTTTACCTTAATCTGCTCTAGGCATATGACTGGCAGAGATGAAAATCTGATATGGGAAGAAAGTAGAGAAAAAGGCTTTCAACTGGGGGCTGGTGGTTTATACCTCTGGGGAACCCCAATCCACTAGTGTAACAAAAGTTGTCTTCTAAATCCTCAGTGCAGTTTTCCGTTTGGACTGATGGTAGTTTTCCTGCTACAATATGGGTAGGGGTGGAGGAGGAAGGCTAGGTTGGTGATAGACCAAGTTTAAAAACTTTTTCTCTGCTTCCCGTCTGAGTACGCTGTAAGTTAACTGATGTGACACTGAAATCTTTCTGCACTTTAGATGTACCCTGTGCCTCAGCTGCCCAGGGCTGCTCCTTGCTACACCTCCCCACAGGCACAGGACCCCACATTGGCATAAGGACTGTAGAGCCAGGACTCAGCTATTGCAGCTTATGACCTGGAAAAAAAAAAAAATCAATGGTTTCCAAGGTGCTTCAGCTTCAAACCCTATGTGTTCCTGTTTATTCTGCTCCCTGTGTGTGGAACTCTTCCTTCTACACTTGAAAAAACCCATTAGTCGCTCAAGAGCCAGATCAAACATCACACCTGGGGTATTTCTTGAGAACTGTTTTCGCTTTTACTCTCCTTCTCTAAGCAGAATTCATCATCCCTGACCTTTGTGCTTCAAGGTTGCCTGCCTTTCTGGTGTAGGAGACAAACCTCTGTTATACTTCACAGCTTCTGACAGACCCAGGCAAACATCTGGGCCTTAGCAAATGTTGCTGAGCTGAGTGGCTAAGTTTGCTACTTTGTCTCCCTCCTATCACATATAAATGACCTTCAGTTATATTTGCTTTTGGTCTAACTACTGACAAGTTCCCATCATCCATAGCAGTACTATGGAGTAGTGCTCTGCCATAAAGAAGGGTAAGCTTGAGACATTTTAGCACCTTGAGACCATACTCCTAAGTGAAATAAATTGGACACACATGTTCAAATGTCTCAAGATTTCTCTGGTGTGAGAAACCAAAAGCATACATAGTAGATATTGGGAAATGGGAAGAATGTTCAAATGAGAAGGGGAACAAGGAAGGGAAGAGAGGGAAAGGAAAGAAGGTAAAAGTGGACACAAAACCTTTATAAATGAAGAGGGAAAAGGAGGTTGAAGAAAGAAGAGGAAAACGGGAAAGAAGAGGCAAGATTTATCATGCACAGATATAAACTCCATTTGATGAATGTGACCATTATGTGTATCTAAAATGCACCAATAAAAGAAAAAGTAAAAAGCAAAATACTAAGAAGCGTTCTTTCCTCTCCACTCATCAGAGCATACAGTGCAAAGGCCAGCACATCACAGGCGCTCATGGTACCACTGACTGGATTGCATGTCTTAGCTCAGTGCTTCCTTTCACAGAATGTCAGTGACTGAAGAGATGGCAGAACTCATTTGGTGTAGCCTGCATGCAGTGTGTGCCCTGGGGAGCTCTGCGTATTCATGGGTGTGGGTCCCACAGGTTGGATGTGTGTTGGCTTAGCTTGGGTTTACAGATGCTACGTGGTCTGGTCTTTGTTCAGTTACCACCAGCATTTGATAGATACTTTCTGATGTTGATGGGAGTCATGAGGATGGAAATCATTAGCTGCCAAGGAATTTCTATGCCACCCCTTGACAATAATAGTAACATCTAACGTTTAGTAGATGTTTACTGCTGTTAAGGCATTTTGCTGGGCAATGGAGGGACAAAAAATACAGCACAACAAGTGAACCATACTTGTTCTTAAGTAGACACTCTAGGAAAGGAAACAGACCAGTCAGACAATCCCAGTCCAATGAGGGAGGTGTAGCGTGGGAGGTGCAGAAAGCACAAGGCAAGCTGGGAATGGAAGGGGATGGGAGGGGTGGGTGGAAACAGAGAAAGTTGAGAACTTAGCTGAGAAGTTTTTCTGGTGGACAGAGCCGGAAGCAGTTTGGGAAGGGGGAATGGAATGTGCTATACCAGAATAATTGTTTGGGGGGATAATTGTTTGGAGCCACTCGGCCTTTAGAAAGGCAGTGGTGGGGATAGTGGAGAGACAAGAGATGAGCTGAAGGAAGAAGCAGGAGTCAGATGACAAAGGGCCTTTCTTGTCATGCAAAGGAATTGATTTTCATTATGTTCCCATTGAGAACTTATGGGGAATTTATGCAATGAAATGATGGCATTTTAGAAAGACTGTGCTGGTCTTATTAAGATTGAGGGTTAAGGAGGCAGAAGACAGGCAAGGATGTGATTCTAGTGTTTGAAGAGAGTAATGATGAAGGTCTGGGTCAAGAAGGTGGAGGACGTAGGGGAGGATGTATATGGTGACATGGGCCAGAGGGATAGAGTGGGAGTAGCGCTTAGGTGTTGTGCCCTGGGCTCTGAATGAATGGCAGTGCTGTGTGGCGGGTGTGGAGCTGTGGTCATTCTTGCGAAGATGGCTAAGCCATCATTTTTATCTTGTGCTTTTGGAGCCTTTTGGTAGGAAGGACTAGCTAAAGCTACTGATGTGATCCTGACAGCCGCTAGAAAGAGGAAAGGCTGCTTGAGGATCCCAGGGGACCCCGAACATACAAGCGAGGATGCAGAGTAGATGAACAGGAGAGAGTTGTGCCAAGGAAGGCGAAACTTTTGAGAAGGCGTTCCAGAAATTAATTGCTGCAGAGAGGGGCAGAATGTGCTTAAAAAGGTCATTTATTGCTGGGAATATGTCTGTAATCCTAGCACTCAGGAGGCTGAGCTAGGAGGACCATGAGTTTGAGGCCAGTCTGGGCTGAATAGAGTTCAAGGCCAGCCTGGGCTAGATAGTGAGTGAGGCTACATGGACCACATGGTGAGACTGTCTCAGAAAACTTAAAAGGATTTTTTACAAGTCATTTTAGCCACCATAAGGGTCCCCAGAAGAACAGCTACAACAGAGTTCAGAGCCAAAGAGCAAAGCACAAAGAACCTTTTTTTTTTTCCTTTCTTTCTTTCTTTCTTTCTTTCTTTCTTTCTTTCTTTCTTTCTTTCTTTCTTCCTTCCTTCCTTCCTTCCTTCCTTCCTTTTCTTTCTTTCTTTCTTTCTTTCTTTCTTTCTTTCTTTCTTTCTTTCTTTCTTTCTTTCTTTCACTTGTTTGCTTGCTTGTCATGTTAGGGATTAACCCAGGCCCTCCTATGGGTCAGGGAAGCACTGTACCACTGAGCCACATTGCCAGCTTCCTGTTTCTAAGAGCTTGCTTGGAAAGGAGAGAATATGACAACTAGAACTGAGTGATCTTTAAAAGTATACAGGAGCCGGTGAGATAGATCAGCAGACTAAAGCGCCTGCTTAGGCAAGCTTAGGCAAGTGCAGGGATGGTGGTTCAACCCCAGTGCTGGGGGGCTGAAAAACAGGATCACTATGATTCTGAGCTGCATAGTGAGACCCTGTAACAACCAAATACATTTTTAAAAAAAGTGCAAGTAGGCCCTGAGGATATGACCCAGTGGCAGGGCACTTACCTATCCTGTCTGAAGGCTCCATCCCAGAATGGGGCAGGGAAGGGAAAGTAGGATTGACTTGTGCCTTTCATGCTGAGAGGAAGCTGACACAAGAGAAGGATGGTAAGGCTGTAATCCACATAGGAAAGAAGAGGAGAAACAGAAGAATCTGATTTTATAGCCCTCCTGTTTCATTTTCAAAATGGCACAAAGGCTCATTCATATCTTCCTTACTGCCAGGATACGCCCATAATTTAGCCTAAACCCTAACAGTTTTGCAAAGAAGCCATTGCATAAATGTATCTTTTTTAAAGGACCTGGAGGGACAGGTAATGTGTCAGCTGTGACATAGATATGGTAGGGTCAGCAGAGTGCCTAGCACAGAAAAGGAATTGGCTGGTGTTTGCTAAATGCATAAATAAGTGATGATTTTTGAGGTGTGGTAAGAGGGCAGGGCAGAAAGATTTAGAAGAACCTTTAACATTGGTCTAACAGAGGAAGTCCTATAAAAAGGTTTTCTTCCTAATATTTTAAAGTATTAGCACCCCAACATTACTTAAATATCTGTAAAACACTCTCTTAAGAACTGACATCACTTGACCGTATTAACTAGGGCTGTCTTCCTGCAGTCAGAGCATACTACATTCTAGATGGTAATAGCCCAGCTGGTTTAAATGAGTTTCCATGGTTACACTTAGACTCTGGTTTCCATGGTTACATTTCCCAGTCCCTCAAAGGAGTAAGCTATTTATTTGAAATTTGAAAAGATTTATTTATTTTCTCACCTGCCTACACAGAAATCTGGGGCCCACAGGTCTAGGAAAGTTTCAGTGACCCCTTGGGAGGGAAAGAGAAAGGGTCATAAAAATGTGTGACAGAAATAATCTATCCTGGAAGGAGAGAGGGCTCATTCAATGGGGAGGTATTGTTGCCATGGGCTGAAGATTCCTTAGGATGAGCCTTTAGCTAAATTAGAAGAGAAAGGAGTGCACCTGGACCAGGAAATGGTGTGCTATTGTTTGGATGTGTGTTTCCCGCCGGCAGGCATGGGACGCTGGGCAGAGATGGAAAGGGAGTTCTCCATTACAGTCCCGTTAAAGCCATCATTCGCCTTTTGCACCATGCTGTAAGCTTGCCTGCATCTATTTCTCCCGCAGTCCTCATTTCAAATCATTTTGGCTCGCAGGGCTCAGTCACGCGTCTGCTACAGGGACTTAGCCCCGTCCTCTCTTGGATCTGACTTTGTCCCTGGCAGAGCGAACCCGCGTGTAATTTTAGCGCCACCTTGTGATGGGTCTAACGATTTCTGCTCTACCTCGCTTTTTGGAAAACAAGGGCTGTTTTTTACTGATGTCGTATAGGAAGAAAGTCTTTCTCCATATATTAATTTATCCATCTCTTCTTCCCTACCACAAGCTTCCCTGAGCAGCTGTTATATTTCGGCTAGAACCTAGAAGTAATATCAATGAAAAGAGAAGATACGACCTTCTGAGCATTCACAATCCAGGGGTAGGGAGAAGAGGGAGAACAAGTCAACAGCTCCTGATAGTCCCCAGAGCCTAGGAGAGAACGACTACTCACCAGCCGTCCGGGGAAACTGTGTTAGCTTGTGGTATGGAGGATTTTTCTCTTCCTTCCTTCCTTCCTTCCTTCCTTCCTTCCTTCCTTCCTTCCTTCCTTTCCTTCTTTCCCTTTTCTTCTTTCTTTCGCCATCTTTTTCAGGCAAGCTCTCACTATGCAGTTCAGGCCAGCCTTGAATTCACTTTGTAGCTTAGGCTGCCTCAGTTTCAAAGTCATCGTCCTGCCCCAGCCTCCCAAGTGCTGGAATTACAGGGGGGTGCCACCTCACCCAGTTGAGGGACTTTCTTGAGATGAATGGCTGAAGATTCTGTTCTTCAAGATTGAAAGATGCAATAACAGCACAATTTTATCATCAAAATTCTATCATCAAAATAAAGCAGAGGTGAAAATGTGATACTAGCTCTTTACCTGGGGGCATATGCTTGGTGGCTTCAAAACCTCAGCAGTTGGAATCAGTACAGATGTGTAGCATTGGTGGAAAACCCAGGAAGCTTTCAATAGGGACTAAACAGAAGATGATAACCTCAGCTGACATTTATGGACAGTCAGCCAGAGTTGGAGGTGGTTCTAGGAGGAACATGGTCTTTATTGGGCAGGAAGGGACAGAGGATAGGGGTGGCACAGACAGAGGCTGGGCTGGTGGGAGGGACACCCTCCCTCAGCATGGAGAGCTTGGAGAACCAGTCACACCTTTGAATTAGAGTGCCACAGGATCATTGACTTTAAGAAGGGATGTAACACAATCAAATTTGGATTTTACAGAGGTCCATTTCTTGACCTCATGTTCATGATCCAATTGAAAGACTCCTGAGCTCTGTTCCTGGGTGACCCCATATTGGGTAATTCCCACTCACAGGAAGATGATAAAGGTGGGAACCTGGCAGCCACTTTGGCTGGACTCTTGTGTTTTCTCCAAGACAATCAGTGTTTGCATATATAAGCATATTTTGATTTAAAGCAAATATTGAATTCTCTTTTGAACATCCTAGTGGAGATTCAGATGCCAAAAAAGATTTGGAGGTAGAAAAAAACGACTGCCCAGAGATTTTGCTGGGATGATCATGGGGCATTTGTAGAAAAAGCAGTCGTATGAAAAGGAGTAGGGTCTGAAGACATCTAAATTTATGTAGTGAGTGAATAAAAGACTCTATGAAGGCCTGAAGTAAAATGTGGGGCTGACCATGCAACAACCTTCTCTAGAACTGCCCCCTAATCATGGCATTGGAGGAATGTCTGCGTTATCGTTCATGAAATTTTTTTTGTGCAAAAGTTCTATGACTGGGCAATATCCTTAGCATTTTCCATTTTTATTTTGAGACAAGGTCTTGCTAAATTGACCAGGTTCAGCTCAAAATATTTTCCAAAAATATTTGGCCTCCCAAGTAGCTGGGATTACAGGTGTGTAACATCATGCCCGGCACCTGCTTTGTTTTGATTTGACACTGCCCCCCATTCCAGTCTGGTGGGCCTCAAACATAAAGTAGAACAAGAGTAGCTTCTCTACTCCAGAGTTCATTGGTCCCAGGGTGGGGTGGGCAGCTGACCCATGCTGGAGTGGTCCTGGGAATTATTATGTTAGAGGGTGAAGCTTAAATGTCAAGACATAGCTCTCACATGAGCACACTTTAGCTAGGGGACAGGCAGGAGCATGCTCAGCACTGTCTTCAAGGAGGGGCTATTTGGGGTCACCCTTCTTCCTAGCAGATACTCAGAAAGGGAGGTCTGAGACCCACATTTCAGGCCCCAGGGATCAGAGCTCCTTTTGAGAGATGCAAGCCCCTTTCTTTGAGGAAGATAAGCCTTCTACCCTGTGACTCCTGCTTTCACTAGGACGTGAAGTCCTTCTTCCCACCCAGGTGGGCAGGGCTCTTGGTGAGCCCAGGCAAATGTGTCCACCTCTCCTGTGGCAGCTATCTAGATCTTTCACACCCAGTGTTTGAACATGCTTCAGGTTCATCTTTGGAAGCGTTACATGGGATGCACTTGGGAAACTGGAGATATAATACAGCTCAACCCTTCTGGAAAAACAGAATTGTGAAACATGTAGTGGCAGAGGTACCTCTGGAGATCCTCATCTGTCAGCAGCCACATTTTCTAGGCATGCTTCTACAAGCAGCCTGCTCTTTAGCAGAACCTTCTGGGTCCTGGGAGAAGATAGAGCTGCTCACAGGTGTCACAGCACACATCATGCAAAGTCCAGGGGGCACTAGGCACCAGACTCCAAGGCAAGCCCATAGGGCCAGGTTGTCTCTTCAGGAACTTTCCAGTTCCTGGAAAGGGAAGAGAAAAGATGGCCAGTCGCCTTCGAGGAACAGGATGTAAAGGCCAGGGATATTAATGGCTATGTTCTCTGCCACATGAGAGAGGTCAGCCTTCAGAGATTGAATCTGATGGTACACAAATCAGAGGGAAGCAGAGTTAGGACAGAAAGGGGTTTGCCGGCTCCAGTGACTCTTGAAGCCAGGTGACATCTTTGTCCTGCTCCTTTTCCTCTTCTTCCTCCTTCCTCTTCCTTTCCCACCACTCCCACCCCTTCCTCTAACTTCTCTTCCCCCTTTTTCTCCTTCCTCTTATTTTCCTCCTCCTCTTCCGCCTCCCTTTGCTTCTTCTTGGTTATACACTATTCTATTCTCAGCATTTCAACTTATACTATACAACCTGGAGATGACACTGTCTTAGTTACTCTTCTCATTGCTGGGACAAATACCCAACACTCAAAATGAAAGAAGGAAAGGTTTATTTAGCTCAGTTACTGGACATTTCAGTCCATACTTGGCTGGATCCAAGGCAGAGAGGCACAATGCAGAGTAAATTTCTTTATTTTGATAACAACACCATCAGTTTCTTTTAGGGAACCACTAGAAATTACATATCTGTAGAGTGCCAGGATACTGGTCCCACCCACCAATGACAGCAGTTAATTGGGAGCTTCTAACACCAGCTCCAATCTTGGGCTTGCAGAAGTGGAGTCAGATCTGGCTCCAACTGTGGTTCACCTCTCTTCCAGGCTTCTCATATCCAAGACACGATGAATTGCCAAAGATAGGCAGGCTTCCTTGCCACTGACTGGATCAGAGCTGGCAACCTTCATAGTTTTTCTCTTTTCTCTCTTTCTTGTCTTATTTGTAGATGGAAGGGCTAAAAAAAATCTTTTGGAATTGTACTGTGAGTTATAAATTGCATCCAGATGTGGTGAGCATACTGGGAGGACCTCATTTTTCATCATCTTCGTGGTAAAGGTACTTGATTTCAGAGGATTTGAAAGAAGTAAGGATGGGCTGAGGAGGCTTTTAGAATCTGTGCTTACTTGCTGAGAAGATCCTGCCCTGGCCTGTCACCTCTACAACCTGTTGGTGTGTGTGTATGCCCTCCTTTTCTTAATCCTGTGAACTGGATGCCAGCACCTGCCCAAAGAAAAGGGGCTCCACAAAGGCCAGACACTAACAAACCTCAGATGAACTGACCAGGTGAGTGATACCCCATTTTGGTAAAAAAAAAATATTAGGAAATTATTGGGAATCAAAGATGCGATGGGGGCCATAAAAAGCACCAGTTTTTTTTTTTGCTTTTATAGTATATTGGTGGGACTGGGGTTCAAACTCATGACCTTGCACTTGCCAGGCAGGCACTTGTGCCACGGAGCTATCTCCCCAGCCCCTTGCTTTTATAGTATATTACTTTGGTTTTTAACTCCCATTTTGATTTAAGGAACTACTCTGTCAGGGTCTTCATCTATCTGGTTTAGTCAGGGTTTAACCCAGCCCATGGCCCCATGGGGCAGCAGATGTGACCCCCTTAGGCTACTGGGCATTGTATCCACTGGCTATGTGAGTGATACAGTAGTGATACTTAGAGCCACTGCCATCAGACGCTGGCTTGACTTCTAGGAAAAAGCAGCTTTCTAAAATTTGGGTTGTTACACAGGTAAGAAGTCACTTCAAAGGTCTTCTATCCATGTTTGTCGCCACTTAGGAACGCTATCTAAGGATGGAGTCCACACAAAGGAAACCAGAATAAGGGACAAGAGAGAATGTTGATGGCATGTTTCATACATTCAGAACCAACTGTACCTAAAGCCAGAACCTCTAGGTTTATGTTAGATGAGCGATTAAAGCATCTTTTATTTTTTCAAGCTAGTTTGTGGTGGATTTCAACCACTTTCTGCTTAGAATCCTGAGGTAGGAATCTTTTGAGGTCTTAAGAAATGAATGAAAAAAAGACGAAAAAAAAAAAGGAATGACTCCATTTACAATGGGTCTGAGTGGATCTATTATCTCTATTCATTGTAGTACAATAATGTCCATTATTATTGCATAATAATAACCACTAGTCTTTGGACTGAATTTTGTGCTAGTTGTGTAAATATACCAATTCATGTAGTTCTTATAATGTATCATGAAGTGAATATTATTTCTTTCCTCTACAACACAAGTTCGAGAGGCTAAAAATTTCCACCAATTTATTTAGCTTGTGACCAGGCCACGGTTTGATTTCTGGTTGTTGCCTATAAAGTTTATTCTCTTGCAAACATAATATAACTCCCTTGGTTAGTCTGTAGTGATAGTTGCAACCAAATATACTCTAGTTAGTCTAAGTAGGCCCATAAGTTACAGAAACAGGGATGTGTCCACCCACACTGCAATACTCCACAGCAAAGCTCTAGTGTCACTACTCTTCCACAGATAGGTCAGTCACCAGGGAATCGCAATGCTTGGGGCCAGGTACAGAAGTACTATCTTTGTTGATGGTGAAGATCTAGCCCTCTCTATCACTGCACCTATGGATGATTCTTTTCTCTGAGAAATTCCAACCCATGTGGGTACCTCTGATTGACAGAGCCTGGCTATACTCCTTTGCTCTAGCTGCAAGGGAGCCTGGAACACTTATTTTTGGTTTTATTTTTATTTTTTTGTGGATCTGGAGGTCAAATCACAGGCCTATGCAAGCTAAGTATATACTCCACCACTGAGCTATATTCTCAACTCCTGCATTTTATCTTTTTTTTTTTTTTCAATGTTATGGCCAGCTCAGCCTGCCCTGGGTGTGGGTCTGGTGCAGCATGTGGTGCAAACTGCGGTCCCTGTGGTTGCCTAAGCTTGCCTAAGCAGGTGTTTTAGACTGCTGAGCCATCTTGCCAGCTCAGCATTCTATTTTTAGAATCCAGAGGCCCAGTGACTGCAATCTAGCAATGTTGATTCTCGAAATCTTTACAAGTCATGTTTAATCAGTCGCATACTTTGGAGTGTATTAGAGTTATCTATGGAAATTGTGAAAAATAAATGCCCAGGTATAACCCTCAAGTCTACAGACAGAATCAAAACCTTTGATAAGGCAAGGGTACCTATATTTGTAATTAGCTTCTAGGATATTCAGATTCACAGTTTGGAAAACAGTGACTTAGATGATTTTGTTGATATGTTGGTCACGCCACTTGTATTAAACTATCATCTTCCATCACCTCGAGCCTACATATTATTCAGTCTGGTAACTGCCAAATAAGAGCTGTAATCCTACTGGATACTGATATTCACTCACTTGTAAGATATTTGATTTTTAAAAATCTATGCTTTGCTTATAGAAGGAAATACTCTAAATCTATTAAGTTAGTTTCCCATTGTTGTTGGGACAAAACATAGTACCCAACACCTGCAATATAAGATTTGGTTCACAGTTTCAGCTTCACATGCTAGCTTCAACACAGAGACAGTATGAAGGAGGACACTCAGCTCTTGGCAGCCAGGAAGCAAAGAGAGAAGGGGGGGATTGGAGAGGGGGGAATGACTTTTCTAGGTTGTGACCTCAGTGATTTGCTTCTAACAGCACATTCAGCCACAAACTCACCTGTGGGTAGACACATGGAAAAAACAATGCCTCTTGGTCTACTCACCTTCAGGATCTTAATATGTGATTTTTAGGAGGTGTTTTAGGCCTAAACCATATCTCTTCATGTCATTTTCTTACAAGCAACACAGTATAAAGGATAAACTAACATTGTGTACATTGACTGGTTGAAATCTTTAATCTTGTTATTGATAAACAATGGTGCAACTACAAGTATTCTGAACTCTTAAAATTCTAATTTTTTGAAATAACAGTTTTATAGAGGGGGGAAAATTTTAAAAATTCACTTACAATTGAAGA
>PVKN010032728.1:0-12195 GCA_004027915.1 Capromys pilorides
AAATGGGCTCTGTGGTCCCAATGTGAAGTCTCATTCAGCCATAAAAAATGAAATCCTGCTATTTGAAGCTATATTGACGAGAACAGAAGATAGTATATTAAGTGAAATAAGTTAGGCACAGAAAGACAAATACTGTAAATTCTCACTTATCTGTGGAAACTAAAACATCCATATCAAAAGGAGAAAATACAATAATGGTTACCAGAGGCTTAAGGGTAGGGAGAGAGAGTGTTAATAAACATAGCTTTAAATTTCTTCTTTTTGAAACATTTTTAAAGATTTATTTATTTATTTATTTGATACAGGATTTCACTTGCAGTTTGAACTTGCAGTGATCCTCCTGTTTCAGCCTCTCCAGTGCTTGGATTTCAGGCGTGCACCACTATACCAGATTTCAGGCCTGGCACAGGAGAGGGAACTGGGGATTGAACTCAGGTCCTTGCACTTGCCAGGAAGGTGCTTAGACTGCTGAGCTATCTCCCCAGTCCCATAGCTTTAAACTTCTGTAGTGCACTAAATTATAGTTGACCACAAAGTTGTATATTTCAAAATAGCTAGTAAGAAAGATTTCTAATGTTCCCAACACAAAAAAATAATAAACATTTGAGGAAATAGAATACCAATTAACATACTTGTATCCTTTCACTTTATATATGTGTAAAAAATACCAGCCTCTACAATATAAATATGTACAATTAATGTGTCAATTAAATATAGAAATATAAAATAGTAGTCAATTTTTAACTACTGTTTAGGGTTCTGTGAGAGTTTTCTGGCTCAGATCTGTGTGGCTTGTTGGCAAAGCCACACTCTTTGGGGTACACCAGGAAGTGAGGGCACAGTGCTTTACTAGGACGCTGAGACCTGGAGCTGAGAATGGGACAGTCCTCGGCTACAGAGAATATAACTGAATTATGTATTAACTCCAAGGAAGCTTCTGTGTTACCTGTGATCACAATTGTCTTGAATTCTTTAAGTGAGCAGTGGCTTCAAAGACCTAGGGTATTAAACTTCAAGAAAGCACATTAAGGGACTTAATCAATCTAATAAATATTGTACAGAAGGAAGATATATTAAAAATCTATAACTGGATGGAATTTTGAACATCTGAATAGACTCGATGATTAAAACATAGTGGATTACAATTGCTTTGTAAAAGAAGATTGGAGGTTGCTTGCTCTTTGCAAACTGGATTTATAAAGGGTAGCTTAAAAATCTACATGTTGGGAAGAATCTGACTAGGAACCGAAGGGACAGTAGAGTCTCAATTGAGAATATGTGACCCAAGTTAGTGCAGCTAAAGATCAGGGTGAATTAATATGAGCAGATGAGAACAAACCAGGCTTTTTCTGAATAGAACAAAAAGGCGTAGAGGCAAGGGGGAAGCGCGGCTGGTTGATGGGGAGATGATTACCTCTCCGTGGTGACTTTGAAGTTGCAGAGGTGCAGCTACTTTCCCTCTTGACCTTTCTGCCCACTCTGCTTTAATAAAAGAAACAAGAAAGTAAATTCATACAATTAAAAGGCAATGAGAACTCTTCCAAAGGAGTTTTAAATAAAAAGCAGAAGAGAAAATACATTGCAACCTTGAGTTTCCACTACAATATAGCCCTGCTCATCAAAAGTGGGAGGCAGTAGGGGAGGGCACCTGTCTTAAGAGGGTTCTGGTGTTCGTATGAAATTTAGAACAATAACTAGGTAAAAATATTAGCCCTTGGGAAAGCTAGAAACACCTGAGTAATAAATGACTGCCCAAACTGATGTCAGTGTTAGGCAATATAGCAGCACTGATTTAGAAAGAGAAAAAAAAAATCTATACAAAGAATAAGCATTACTATTGTTAAGTGGCTTGAGTGTTTAAATCTTCAAATTAAATTATTCATCTCACACTTTAATTCTTCCAAACAAAACTTTTAAAAAATTAACTATGATATGAATGGAGGTAGTAAAATGATTTGTCATAATATCCTTTTGTTATAAAGCTATGACAATAAGCCCTGCTTGTCATTTTGCAGGCTTGAGGATGAAGGGATTTGGACAATAAGCCCAAGACGTCCTGCACGTTGTCATCAGGAGTCTGTGAATCTTCCCTTTTCCATTTACCAGGAAGCTTGACATTCTCTAATTTGTTTTCTTCCTTGGATGAAAATGTACCCTCAGCTAAACTGCAGTTACATTACCTGGAGAAGGGGTAAATACACTGTCTACTTAACAGAGGGATTCATTTGGATTGATTTTCTTAAAGAATGAGATATAAAAGCTTATAGAAATAATGAGAGGTAATGTTTATTTCTTTATTTATTGATTGATAACATTTATTGAGTCCCAGTGATTCAAAGTTTTTCTCATTAATTCTTGCAACAATCCTTTGAAAAAAGGTAATAATGCTGTGCTGATGGCAAGAAACAAAGTCACAAGGAAGTTAGACGATTGCCCACAACCAGTTACTGAATGAGGAGTCCAGCTGTTGTTCAGAAGGATGTAGGGTGTAGGGGCAAAGGAAGAGACTGTCCCTGTAAAGAAGCAAGGGATTCCCAAGCCAAACAAAAGGACAAAATATACTCCAACTCTTATAAGTTTACTCTGGTTTTCCTACATAGGAGTGGAAGTTTCTTTGCTCTTAGTTCAGGTAAGATTGTCTACCTGTAGAATTCTGTAATTCTACAATTGTATTAGAGATCAGGGTCCTAGGATAACGAATCAGGGGAGAGGGAAGAGATTGAGATTGGGCATTTGGATAGGCCAGACTAGCTCTAGGGCTCCTCTTGGTGTTCCGGCTACCCCCATCTAGTCTCAATACTCTACTGTTTTCTTAAACAAAACAAAAAACAAAAAACAAAACACCAACAACAACAATCATCACCATAAACATAGCATAGGCTACTATCATCATGCACACTTAACTAAAAAATACTAATATATTAACAGTAAGATTCTAAAACATACTAATGTATTATCAGTAAAGGTCTGTGTGGTTGCAAAACTGTTATCTTGCCAGAACCATGAGATGAAGCTGGGCATGAATATGTATTTGTGTAAGCACTGTGGATGGGCCTTTAGGGACCATCCTGGAGGTGTAGGTTGGGCTGGGAACTAGGAGTCAAGGGAGTAACAACAGCACAGCTTTGAGGCTTAGGTCCTCTCTGCTTTTGTTAGCTTAGTGAGAAGATAGACAAGCTGAGTTAGGTCATTGGGAAATCAGATTAAGAGCAGTATTCATCATTCACTCACTCATTCATTCATTCATTCATTCTTTCATCTATTCATTCCTATAACTCTTGTTGTCATGCACTCAACTAGATATTTCTCAACTTCATTTTCCTAAAACATTTATAACAGGTTCTTTCCATTGTAGCCTTTTCCATTGTATGCCCAGCTATGTCCAACTTAGAAACCTTCCCCGAGAAGCAATAATGGGAATCTATGCATTCTACAACTCTGTCCAGGAACTTCTCATTTTTTTTTTTTAATATTTGCAGCATATAGCACAAGTAGAGTTGTATTCATGTTCCCTTTGTATGCATGAACAGTGGCGAGCCCGATGAGAATTACTGAGAAGAGACTCACTAGAATTGGAGAACAGATTATGTAGTGGTGGATAAGGTGCCTAGGCAGCCTTTTGAAAGTGTATGCAGCTATCAGCTGTCAGGGCAGGATTCCATCTTGAATCCAGAGAGGCAATCTGGAAAGCTTCCAGAAAGGATGATCACTTGAGCAATCAGAAACAGATCCTAAGCCAATTCCAGGAAAATAGAAGCCTAGAAATGTAGGCTAAGCTTGTGGGCAATGAGTTTGAAAGCAGAGGAAAGCAGGTGGGGATACGTATATAGCACTGAAGGTCAGAAGAAACTAGGAGAGCTAACAGTCCCCAGCGGTGTGATGTGCACACATTAGCCTGTCCAGGAAGGGCTGACCTTGTCTAGGTCAGGGT
This sequence comes from Capromys pilorides, assembly GCA_004027915.1. Lineage (NCBI taxonomy): Eukaryota > Metazoa > Chordata > Mammalia > Rodentia > Capromyidae > Capromys > Capromys pilorides. The sequence continues at coordinate 3,932 of PVKN010032728.1, forward strand.
AGAGTATGCAAAGGCAGGGAAACTTGGCCCCGTGCACACACCATGGACCAAAAACAGGGAGAATCAGGGTAATCAGGCTGAAGGTGCCAGAAGTCCAAGTGAAATCAGTCTACACGGTGGCCTGTGCAGGGCCTCCATAATTTACACAGGAGTCTGAGGTCTCTTGCAGAAATATTTCTATCTGAGTACTGAGAATGAGGTGTAATATTATCCAAGATCAGCTAAGGGAGAACGGAAAGTTTGACACGTATTCAAAAAGAATGTGATTGATCATACTGAGGAGCAACTAGTTAGACAAGCATCCCCTGCTGAAAGAAGTTGGTTCTTCATGGTACTTCCTAAAGTCCCAGTCACTCCTGCATCAGGATTTAGCACAAGATATTAAGTGAATCAACTGGTTAGGGAAGCTGTGCCTTTTGAGAAAAAGGACCACAGAGTCACTACCCTTGTTTACCCTGATGTTTTAGAATTTAAATTCTCTGCTGGGGGCAGGGCTTAGCTTTGAATTGAGTTCTGTTGAGGTATTTATTTCTAGGCCCAATTTGGGGCAAATGCAGGGAGGGTAGTAGTCCTCCTGCAGTGATTTATCTCAGCTAGAGTCTCATATTTCACGTGAGAGAAATAGTACCCTTTCTACCTTTCTGTAGCAGAGGCAATGATCCTATAACACAAGTCCTGAAAAAGTAGTGAGATTGGTTTATTAATTTATTGGTTCCTTTACACATTCATTCAGTGTTCACTAAAACCTACAAGCCATGATGAACTAGTTATATGTAATCTTATCCTATAAGTGTGTTATAGGAAAGTATACAGGTCAGAGAAATGAGTAGTAATTGTGATTCATTATTATCAGTGATATGCATGGTGCTATGTGGCCTACAGGCAAGAGGTATCTAATCTGAGCAAACTCTAGAGGATGGAACTGACCATCTGTAGTAAATGGAACTGAAGATGGAGCTCTTCTTGGTGCCATTCTCTCTATCCATTCTGGCCCTGGTGTCTCTGCTGCTTCCTAAATGAAACCTCCTCCCATAAACATAGGGAAGAGTGTTACCATTATACACATTACCTAAAAACACCCTAATGTGTTATCACAAAGGCTCAATGATTTGTAACCCTTTTATCTCTAATTGTAGACAGAAAGATTGTTTTCCATTCAAAGAAATTTCAAGCTTCAGAAAATGGGTATAATGGGTACTTTTCTTACGTTTTTTAAAAATGTGTGAACAGGTGAGTATGCTATACAACAAAAGCACATGAGGGATAGTTATAAAGGACTTAATCAGACATATTTCTCTAGGCCGTCAAATACACCACCAAAATTAAGAGACAAATCTCAATCTGGAAGGAGTATTTGGAGGATCTGTAAGAAATAAAAAGATTTTATCCTTAGTGCTTAAAGATCCACTGAACATCATTGGGGAAAAAGATAAACAACCTTTTAGAAATATGGACAAAAGAATTGAAAAGACAATGTAGTCTTGTTAATTTAGTCTTTTTACTTGCACAACTTGCACGTGAAGCAAGTTCAGAATTGTTACGGAAAATTTACAAGAAAGCTAATCTGACACGTTATAGTGATAGACATATTATTATTGTGTTGCATGATAATTAGGCTTAATTTGCATAAAGCCTGTAATTAGTATTACTTTTAGATAGCCAAAGTTTTGCTTCCCTTCTTCACTTTTAAAGTTTCTCAGTAACTATAATTATTGTCAAAGATGTCAGTTTCTTCTCAACAAACACTCTTGCGCATGCGCACATGTACATCCATGGTTATTGAAGTGGGGAAGTCATGAATGTCCTTGATCAGGTTCCTGTATCACGATGTTACTGCTTCTCTCCTATGGCGGAAGCTCCCTCTGTGATTATGAAGTGATAACTACCTTTGGAGTTCATGTTTTTGAGATGGAAGTTTCTAGTCCTCTCCAGTCCCATCCCCTGCTTTCTCTTTGCTAATGTCCTCTGTGCTTTGAGGAAGGAGACAGTTTTCCTAGGGGGAAAGTGACGGCTTCATGGTGGCCATTTGGTGAAGGGTCTCAAACATGTAGGTGATGGTGGCTCCACAGAAGAGTGAGGAAGGGACAGGAGCATTCAGCTGTCTAAATATGGGGAAGAATTCCAGAAGCTCAGGGTGAGACAGAGGGCACAGATAGCACTGGCTCCAGGCCTAGGGAACAGAATGCAAGAAGTTATCTATTATAGTACTTTTTTTTTTTTCCCATGGCCATCATAGAAAGAAACTTCTGAGGAAACACCCCAGGTACACTCACCTGAGCAAGAGAATGGAATTGCCACATTTGTGTGTCTCTGTCCCTCTGGCCTCTGTCCCTCACTCCCTCAAGTTCTTGGAGGAGCATCTTTCTGGGCTCACCATGACTTGACATGGTTTTTAGGAGCCCTGGGATCTCCTTTCCATCTCTGCCCTACATATCGCTTAGTTGATGCATGAAATCCCCTTTCATGGGAGATAAAATCCTTAATTCCTCAATTAAAGATAAGAGGCTTAAAATTGTCTGAGGGACTAATGCATTTTTACAAAGGTGTTTTTTGTCAAATAGTAAAAGACATAGAATTATGGTATCATCTTGTGTTTTGATGTACTGGAGAAAAGAAATAAGAAAGTGGAAAGAGGGCTGGCGAGATAGCTCAGCAGTCTAAGCACCAACTTGACAAGCTCAGAGACCTGGGTTTGATCCCTGGCACTATATGCCTGCTATGCTGGCCCTGCCCTGGGCAAGCTGAGCAGGCCACTGAGTTGGAGCATGATGGTGCATGCATGTAATCCCAGCACTGGGGAGGCTAAGACAGGAGGATCACTACAAGTCTGAGCTGCAGACTGAGACCCTGTACCAAATACATTTACAATTAAAAAAAAAAAAAAAAGGAAAGAAAAAACGTGGAAAGAGGAAGAAACCCAGGTAGGCCCAACCACATTGGAAAGAAGCACAGAGAGAGAATTTACTCTGGAATCTTTTCACGGGTCTGAAAGAAGTGAAAATGCCTCAGGCCTGGTGTCCCTGTGGTTCTTACTGTGAAAACAGTGTGGTAAGACAAGCCAGGGCAGCAGGTGAGGGAAAGTGGAGATGACAAGTGACAGACTACACTTACTAACAACAAGCATTTGTCCCTGGTGCCTCCTGATAACCTTCTTCCTTTCAGGGCATCTAGAAGCTCTTACTGTGAAGAGATTGCAAGTTTGTGACAATCAGGCTCTGCTTTTCGGTTCTTTTTCTCAATATCTTGACTTCTGTGTTTCTTTCTGAGGGGAACTGCGAGGGAATGAATGTAGGGGTCCTGCGGTGTGGAACCAGCGACTAGAAGTAATGACCAAGATCCATTTTTCTGTGACTAATGCTGCCATCCATATAGCCCTCTTTTATTTTGTGGCTCACTGTTTGTGTTTTATAGTCCTGTAATTAACAGGGGCTGGCGTGCTGTTTGGGTATGAGGACATGCTGCTGTTATTGTAGTCTGTATAATTGTTTGTCCCAACATTATTAAATGCAAGTGACAGGACCTAAGAAACAGGAATCAGAGGCTGAGAGGTTAATGAGAGCGTCATAAAGAAGCTGGGGAACTGTTTGCAAACATTGCTTCACACTGAGATTATTTGGGTATTTGGAACCTGCATTAATCCCTGGAGGGTAAAGAGGATATTACATGCACAAATATTTTATTTATTGTTTTCTCTTTAAGGAGTAAGTAATAAACAGATGAAAGCACAAGCTTATAGAATTGTATTACTTTTCAGCTTCAGCCAACAAAGCTTTAATTTTCTAACTAGAGATAATAGACAACTATTACTCTGAGGCAGAGGAAGGGCTTCTCTAAAATTATCACATACAGGGATTTGTTCTGGGACTTCATGGCTCCTAGGGAAAAATTGCACAGAAAGCTGGATGATCTAGGGGTGAGGCGACAGCTTAAGGGTAAGCACCTTCTCAGAAGTAGGCCAGCCAGATTTACAGTGATATGTGAACATGAATTTTCTAAATTCTAGTAGTAGATCATGGCTCATTCCTTCTCCCCAGCTTGTCACACCCAGCCTCTCACCTCACATTAAAAGTTCACAAGGCAAATAGATCATAGCGTGATTTTCTTGTAGCATTCATACCCTGCAGGATCTGTGGGGTCATCTGGACTTGGCTACTGGGGAGACAGATGGCACTAATGGCTATTATGCATATATAAGTCAGGTTAGAGCAAACTGTGCTGCAGTAGAAAATGACATCGAGAACTCCATGACTTAACAATAAAAGTTTATTTCATGCTCCCGCAAAATCCTCTGTGGTTCCATCCACTGTACAGGAAGCTGTCCTCACACAGTGACTCACTGATCTGTGTTGCTGTAGCCCTTTGCCTCTTCCCTATCAACTTGGGAACTCTAGACTATCCACCAAGGAGAAAGAGCAAAGCTGGAGAATGTCTCTTCTCACACTCCACTTGGAAGGGACCTGCTATTTCACTTCACGGAAGTAGTTCTGTGATTCTGTTGGATTCACGGTGACCAATTGCTGCAACCTCCTAATAGGCAAAGATGATTCCTTCTGCATTTTGACAATTTTGAGAACAAATGAGGCAGGTTTGATAAGTTATTATCATTCCTGCTTTGCCCTGTAGGATGCTGTGATGTCGAGAATCTAAGGAACCTGCCAAGAAGACACTGGATCCATTTGCAAAACAAATCCCTTCACATTTATAAGGTGTTTGACTTTTACTTCAGTTGTGAAGGGCTGTGCTAATCACATATATTATCACTTCAGTTTAAACCAAGCTCACTTTTTGGATTTATTTGCTTATTTTCTCCCTCTTATCTCCATTACTCAGCCTTAAATACCCTCTCTGTATCCCATTAGACAACTACACAACTATGTTTAATACACACATATTTTTTGTTTCTCTTGTTCCTATAAAATGTGAGTTCATTTGAATGATCTATTCTTAGCCAACCACGATGTGCCATCTTTTAAACTAGCTTGATGATCTGTGGTAAAGACTTGCAAGGATAGTGGGGAAGAGAGAGAAGCAATTACTCAGTATATATGGCCACTATACAGTTTAAGAAGAAGCTCTTCATTTCTAACATTCTCTGCAATAGACCTCCCCCACCCCAGTTAATGGAAGTTTCAGCACCTCAGTTTTACCATCTATGAAATGAAGCCAAGGAGTGCTTCGTTTATCATCCAGGTATGTCTTAATGTTTAATTACGATAGCAGCCAATCTGAAGAGACCCATGATTTCCTTGGAGGCTAGGGCTTCAAAGACATAAACACTTATCATCCTTATTTTCTTTGTGACAAATTTATAGCTTATGGAACTCACTTGGTACCTGTCACTTGATTTCCTCTTGATGCCTTCCTGTAGAGCTTTATCTGTCATTGTACCTTACTGTCAAAAGGATATGTAAAATCAGGCCAGTGAGGGGTGATTCTGACAAAGCATCATTCCTGCCAGGACACTGTTGGTGTTGAGCTGCCTTCTGCAGAAGCAGGACACATTTTAGGGGAGGCAGAAGTCTGGTCTACTTGTAATCCATCCAGTTTTCGGTATTTAATTAGCACCCACTGCTTACTGTCTATGACCCTTGTGTTCTGCTGAATTAAGAAATGTTGATGCTCTTTGGCAGTGAGGACCATATCTCCTTTTCTATCTTCCCTAGCAGCTGCCTTTTCAGACTTTCTAAAGTAGTCCCCTCCATTTCTTTCATTTGGATCCTCCTCTCCATTGTCCTCTTTTCCTACCAGACAACTTCATGTGTTTGCTTATTACTTGCTGTCTACCACCTTTCCCTTGTGTGGCTGCCCCGCAACCCAGACAACTGGACTATTGGTGTCACCAGAAGCAGGATCTCTGCTTCTTTCAATTTCCATTTCTTAGAGTTCAGAATAGTGCTAGGGTCACAGCTGGACATCCTTGTTGAACAAGTGGCTGGCAGGTTCTTCTAATCACTGCTTTGCTGTGTATCTGTACCAGGAAGGAGCGTCTCTGAGCCATGCATGTAGCAAGAAATGAGCCCATTAAAAAGGAGCATTCACATCTGGCCATTATGGAATGGCGTAGTTAGGGAGGCAAGGTGAGCTGTACGAGGTGAAATTCACACCACTCCAGTGCCTTCCCGAGTGATTCTGATTACAACCATAGTACTGTATCTCCTAAAATCCCCTTGTGCACAGTTTGCAGGAAGGCTATTTTTCTTTATTTTCTTTCTTAAATTGAGCCTCTGTTGTAGCAGTTAACAGCTGTGGTATTTCACCTCTGAGTTGTCTGGCACCCAGTGGTGTGGTGAAGTGGTCCCTGTGTTTAGCTTATCGATATCCATTTAGTACATTTGTCTTCTAGACTGGCTCTTTCTCAGCCTGCCCCAACTATTCTTTCACTGTGTAAGTCATTTTAATCTGAGATGCTCTGCAGATGAAAGTTCTATCACACATGCCATATAAATTAATATTATGATGCTAAGACCATTCCATTTGTCTGGGGATTTGCAATGATTTACTTTTTATGGGTAAAGTTTTATTCAACTCTTAACAGTGAAACATAAAACTGTTACAATTGTAATGAAATCTATAAAAGCACAGAGGGTAATCTTGGGTAAAATGTTCCCATGAGGGATGATGACACCTCCGGGAACAAACTGAGAAAGCTTGAATTAGTCATTCTCAAAGGTCTTCCCAGTATTTTGGGTGATCCCACACCAGGTTAATAACTTTGGTTCTCACATTCTAATCAACACCAAAAATTAGAAACTGAGTATTTACAGAGGGTTTAAAAGCATGCATAAAGATATGCCGTTTCTACCCCCTTACAAAATCGTGGAGCAGGTTCATCAGGAAGTAGATAAATTAAAATAATTTGAGTAAAATTTCCCCAATGATCCTACTTTCAAAGGTACTGGTATAGAAGAATCATGCCTTATGATGTAGGAAGAACCATACATTATGCAGCTGTCAGACCACTCTTTGTTCTGAAGGAGTGGGGAGAACAAGTGATTATGAACTCTGGGAGAAGTAGGGCTTCTGAATAAGGCAAACTGAGTGTGACTGAGATCTTCAGAAACATAGGCAGCTGACAGCAACCCTTCAAGAAGGGAAATGGAGGAACTCATCCTCTCTCTGATCTCTTGTCAGGGAACCTGATGGACTAAACAGAACTAGCATCTAGAGGACAAGGGCTCCCTGGATATAGTATACATAAGTTGGACTTCTGAAGCACAGAATAAATTGGAATATGGAAAGAGTGAATTTAGATGGGGATGTCAGGGTCTCAAGTGCTCCCATTAATGAAAGGAGAGAGCTGAGGGAAATTTCTGTTTCAGGATCTTCATCATGAAGCAATGAAGATGACACTTTTTCAAGCTGCCGTAAGACCCTGTATTCCACTGGAAACTCTTCATAAGCAAAAACAGCCATATGCTATTTGCTTCCTGTTTAGTTTTTTGAGTGAGCCAGGGAAAGACAGAAAGCAAGGAGAAAGAAGAGGCCTGGGGAAGTTAGGCTATGAATGTAAGGGTAAGGATCCTGGGATAGGAAACCTTTGATACTATAATAGTCACTGACATCACAAAATCGAGTGTTCACTAGCTTTTGCTCTCCTACTTCCTCTAGATTTTAGATTTCCAGAGCTTTATTTTCTAATTTAGAGTTAAGGTGATACATGTTTTGGGGCCATAGAAGGTGTCTACAGTATTATCCCTGATACGAGTCACTGTTTACTTGTGCCAGTTTTCATCGTGTCTCATAAAAGCCAGGTTAGCTTCCCAGGGTCTTGGAAAGGGTGTAGAGGAGGAGAGAGAATCAACAGGAGTAAGTAGGGGAAATGCTTCTCAGAGCCTCTGGCCTTGATGAAGGAAACAGTTGAGAATGAAGTATGTAACCCATGAACCTAAACAATGGCTTCAACCACTTATTATTTTGCAATACATAATTGATTCTGCTGTGTATACTTTATTGTGCTGCCTCTTTCTTTCACTATCTTTTGCACTGAAGAATGCTGTTATCGCTTGGATCTGAAGTGTCCCCAGAGGCCCAGGTCTTAAGGCTTGGTCCCAGTCTGTGGGAGGTGATGGGACCTTAGGAGGTAGGTACAGTTGAAAGAAGTGAGATCACTGGGGGCTGACCTTGAAAAAGATATTGAGAGCCTGGCGATTTCTTATGGCAATGAGGGAAGCCTTCCTCTCCCATGTGCTCCTGCCATGACATCTTGCTTTCCTAAAGACCCCAAAGATAAAAGGCTATATAATCATAGACTGAAACTTCCAGAA
>PVKN010032729.1:0-12201 GCA_004027915.1 Capromys pilorides
TACTTAAGTCTTTCATTATAGTTGTCCTTTCTTTTTCTATTTGAGAAGTTATTTATGTTCTCATTTCCTCTCTACCTTTCTGCAGTTGTTCTACTTCAGTTGCTATTAATTTAGAAATGACTTTTTCAAGTTCAGAAATTATTTCTGATCTCATTCCCTGTATGCTTTTCTGTAGCTGTTCTCTAACTTCAGTCTCTAGTACACCAAAGATTTCTTTTTTAACTTCAGAGCTTACCTCCAATCTGAGTTCCTCTGTATGTTTCTGTATTTGTTTGTTTACTTCATATGCTACGAATTCAGTGATTTCGGCTTAATGATTCCCAATTTCTTGTATGGTAGTGTCTCCTGTATTTGTTTCAGGTGGGCTCGGGACCTGAGATTGCATTTTGCTCCTTGTCTGTATCATTCTGAGTAGCTGTGATCTTTGGTGCAGGACTGTGTGCCCGTGGGTTATTCTTTCAGTCCAGGCTGCTGGGTCAGCTAAGCTTGTAGGCTGGGGGACAGGGGTCTCACCTGACAGGTCTGGCATTAGGTGATAGGCTGCACTGTGGCGAGCCTGAGGAGTTCTCATGTGGCGGGCTTGGTGCTGGCTGGCTTGCCTCAGGCAATGTCTGATGGTGATAGGCTGTGCTGCTGGTGGGCCTGAGGTCTCACCTGGTGGGCCTAGCATTGGCAGGCCTGACGCTGCCTGATGATGGTAGGTTGTGCTGGTGGTAAGCCTGAGGTTTCTCACCTGGCAATACTGGCCCTAGTGTGCCTGATGCTGCCTGATGCTGGTAGGCTGCACTGGCGGTGGGCCTGAGGACCCTCACCTGGTGAGTCTGGCCCTGGTAGGCCTGGAGCTGCCTGATGATGGTAGGCTGTGCTGGCAATGGGCCTGAGGTCCCTCACCTGGCGAGTCTGGCCTTGGTGGGCCTGATGCTGCCTGATGATGGTAGGCTGCGCTGGCGGTGGGCCTGAGGTCTCTTACCTGATGGGACTGGTGCAGGTGGGCCTGACACTGCCTGATGCTGGTAGACTGCACTGGCAGTGGGCCTGAGGTCCCTCACCTGGCAGGCCTGGCGCTGTTGGGCGTGATGCTGCCTGATGATGGTAGGTTGAGCTGGCAGTGGGCTTTAGGTCCCTTACCTGGCGGGCCTGCTGCTGGCAGGTCTGACTCTGCCTGATGATGGTAGGCTGCACTGGCCATGGGCCTGAGGTCCCTCACCTGGTGGGCCTGGCGCTGGTGGGTCTGATGCTGCCTGATGATGGTATGCTGCGTTGGCAGTGGGCCTGAGGTCCCTCAACTGGCAGGCCTGGCATTGGTGGGCCTGATGCTGCCTATTTAAGCTGCTTTTATGTGCATTAAATCAATCAGCTTCAGGGGCCTCCTAAGAATGTGACACTACCGTATTCTGTTGTTTGCACATGAATGCCCCACACCCATACCCTGCTCTCAGAGCTACACTAAGGACCTCCCTCAGGAGTGTCAACTGGCATGCTCACCTGCCTGTACTAGTGCTAAGTGGGGTTTATGAAACTAGGAGAACAAGAGAGCAATTCAGATGAGGAGAGGTCAAGTAGAATCTCCAGCAACTCAGCACTTGAAAGTGTAACACCTTCAAAGCCTTATGAGTGTGGGTTGGAATCCTGACTCTGCCTCTTGGAGCTGCAATCTTGGACATTCATTTTTCTACAATGAACATTCATTGTTCATAGGTGGAACAATGAGGTCTAACTCCAGGGCTTGATTAGTAGGGATTGGAACTGTTGCATGAATAGTGGGGATTAGAGAGGTTGGGGTCTCCCTCCAACTGCTGGAGGTTGCAAAAGTCATCTGTTATGGTTGATACATTGTGTCAACTTGAGAAGTTTAGAATGTTAACTAAGTGACTCAGCTGCAGCCAGGGTCCTTACTTTGTGAAGATCTCCAGCCTAGAAGGCACAGAGAGGGTGTGGGTGTAAAGGACACCCTCCCCCCATGGCAGGTAGTCTTCACACAATAAAAGAGAAATGAAGGACTGATCACTGGCTCCTCAAAGGAGCTCCAGTCTTTGCCTTCCAGTTGTTGGTCCTCTCCTGGTTCATGATGCAGACTGTTTGGCATCCAAGTGGGACTCTTCAGCCTTCTAGTGTAGACTCTGGCCTTCACCGTAGATTCTTCTGTGTTCCATTGCAGACCCATTGGCCTCCTGATACAGGCTTGCACAGAACACTGCAGAGAGCTCCAGACCTTGGACTGAATCCTTCAGCCTCCAGTGTGCAGATGCCCTCTGCACACTTCCTCATCCAACTCTGTGACTGACCAGTGTAAGCCAATCTTGTAATTCCTTATACATCTGTACATCTTGTGTTATATCTGTTTCTCTAATAAAGCCTGACTGATACATCACCTTTCTACCTTCTCACTCCAGTCCAGTAATATTGGCCTTCCTGAGAGACCTTGAATTTGCAAGCAGCTCCCTTGTTGGGAATTTTGTCCTTGATTTTCCTTCTCCCTGGAATGCTCCTCCATGGACTGCATGGCTTGCTCCTCTCTTCCTTCAGCTCTTTGATCAAATGGCGTCTTATCTGTCACATTCTCTGTGACACTATTGTGTAAAATAGCAATACTCTTACCAAAACTAGCCCTTTCTTCTTCTTCACATTTAATATTTCTCTACTATTCATAATCACCTAACAGTTTTTTCTACCTGTGTACTTATTTATAGTAGCTTTTCTCGCCAGATTAGAATATCAGTTCCTTGAGGCAAGGGCTCATCACTATTTTGTTTACTACTGCACAGCTAGGGCCTGGAATTCCAACTGGTGTCAAGCAAGTGGTGAAAAGAATTTGCTGGGTAAATGAATAATCCTTCCCTGCAACTTCAAAGAGAAAGAGAACTCACACACACTAACTGAACCCCCTCACCCCCACCCCTCTGTAATCGTGGTCTGTAATCATATCTCTGGCTATAGAAAAGTAACTATACCTTGCAAGGCTAAACACACACACACATGCACATACATGTGCACACACACACACACACACACACACACACGCACAAACATGCTGCAGTCTCTGTGACAGTTGGGAAACTCAGCACAGGCCAGATGAGGTAGTCTGCAAGAGCTCTGAGGGCAGCATGAGTCCAGGATAGTTCATGCTCACCTCTCTCTTCTCTCTGATGTCTTACTCTAAGGTAGCAAAATCTTAGCTAGCTACACACTGTGTGGAAATAGCAAATCAGTTAGATTTGAACGGAAATGCTGAGTTTATCTGGACAACAAATCCTGAACAACTCTGGCCAGGAGCAACACAGCTGAACACTTAAAAGCAGATGACAATATGATCCATCTTTTGTCAAAGCAGATCCCCTGCCAAATGCTTCATAAAACTCGTTACTAACTCTATATTTTATAGCTGAGGTCAGAGAACTTAAGTGATTAGATCACGGTCACACAGCCAGTGAGTAAGTAAGTGGCAAGAGGGAATCAACCCCAGAGTGGTTTCTAGTCTGTGAGGTCCTTCTGTCCCCACAGAAGACGAATGACTGTGAGCTGATAGCGCAGAGCAGCTTGGCTACTTGTTTTCCCTGGGCTGGTAGCAGCTACTACAGGATGGGTCACACGCTGAACCAGTGAAGAGTCAGCGGGAAGCCAAAAGGTTCAACAGAGAACTAGAGGAGGATTCTGTGGACAGACACAAAATCTGTGCCACAAGCAAAGCAAATCACTAGGCACACATCCAGGAAATGCTGTGTGCCGCCCAACAGCAAAATTACAGCTTCAGAGATCCTTGGTGAGAGCAGGTGTAAGCTCCTTGTTAGATCTTCCTAGGCCTCCACACCTGCCCCACAGCAGGCCACAAGAGCACCAAGCCTTGTAAGAAGTTTTCAGACTCAGGAAAACAAAGCATCTGGTGCTGGAGGCCCCAGGAGGGTAATGGGGTGGTTCGGGGTTGTTATACCATTACCTTTTGACTCCTCCACTTATAACTTCAATCTTCTATAATTGGGCATTTGCATTTAACATGTGACTACCAGCAAACAAGCAGTCCATGTGTGGTTGGAGCTCTAATTGACTGAAAGCTCTTTAAATCAAAGAATGGGTTGTCCCTCCCCTACTGTGCCCTGAGCTGCCCAGAAGTCTCCACCACCTCCTGTGGCAGACTACAATGGCACAGTACTTGCCCACATCATATGACACCCTGGCTAAACATCCAAAATTCTATCACCTGTTTCCCACACGACCAAGTCTGCAAAACTGTCACTCTTGGGTCATCCTCAAACAAGATGTCCTGGTGAGAGACTCAAGCCCTACCCCACATTTGTGGAATGGACATGCCACAAGCCAGGGTGTCTCCTCTGCCAATCAATGTATCACTGTATGGAGTGGGACATTTGACAGGGTAAACACAGTCCCTGCCTGCAAGGAGTCCTGCGTGCACAGCAGAGATAAACCATGAAAGCCTGGACACCTAGTTTAGGGATCACTACAATGGGAATGAGTGGGCTCCCCAAGCATTTGGAGGGAGGGTAGAAATCAGTGTGCCTCAAGGCCTCAAGCAAGCTCCAGAGAAAGGAAGAGCCCAGTTGGTGCCTGACAACCTTGTGGGCTGGGTGAGAAGGGTGTGAGAGAGAGGACCAAGTAGGAAGTGGCTTTAGTAGGAAAACTCCTGGTGAGGGTGGGAACAGGGCAGTGTGGGGGCCAGGTCAGCAGCCTTTAGATCTGTACATCCCACTGCTGTGTGCAGAAGGCACATGGCATAACTAATTTAAAGATTAGAAACTGGGAAACCCACAGACCTTCCTAGATCCACACTGCACTAAACCAGGTCTCCCCTGTGCTGGGCCTATGCAGGTGGCTATTGAAGACTGCCACAAGCTCCATGTGTAATCCTGGTAGGGCTTATCTTGTCAGTCACAAGCCCAACATTCCTCTTAAGATTTTTATGCAACTTCATTCTATTACCTGACATATTACCCTTTTGTCTTGGTTTGGTGTCATTCACAAATCTGATAAACCTGACTTTTATGTTTTTTCTAGGTGACTAATAAAATTCTTGGACAAAGGAGGTCAGATATAAAATCCCCAGGCATGAGCCTTGGGAAGTGTCCTCTGGCTGTGGTCAGATGCAATCTCAGCTCCCTGCACACACTCCCTATCCATGCTTTAACTACTGGATGAGCAAGAAGACCTGGGTGACTGGACTCTAGGGGCCAACACACATAGGAACATTCTGCGAAATTTCTTTCACGTGCAATTCAGCCACTAAAGCCATTCCTCTGTAGGAATCAGCCTCAAACAAGCCTCTGGGCATGTAGATGCTTCAGCACTTAGCCCTAGAGAACAGCTCAAAGGCCCAGGCAGATTATCAGTGACCAAGTGGAAGTAAACCCTGCTTTAGGCAGCATGCTGCCTTTAACCTTTCAAGAATATAAAAGACATCTTAAAGTATAAGAAAGAAAACACAAGAATTATAACCCACTGCCAGCATATAGGAAAGAGGTCTCACACTTCAGTAGACCAGAAGGATCTCACAGCTACCTGAGGATTATTCATCACAATTTCATGGCCAGCCAAGGTAAATTTATGATTGACATCTTATTTCTTAAAAAAGTAATAGCTTTTCATGTTCTGGATGATGTGAGTAAAGTTTTAGTCATTTAACTAACATGTTCTATACCCTGTGATAAGCCAACTCTTAAGGAGTTATGGAAAGATACTGTAGGACAAGCAAGCTCCTGGCTGAGCAGAAAGACTTGGAAACAGGGGTACCAACAGATCACAGACAGAACCAATTGAGATTACCAATATATGCTGTAATAATAGATAGAGTAGGACAAGCATAGGACATTAAAACAGAAAGCACTGTGGAGGATGCTCTATCAAGGGGCATAGGAGCAGGACTTACAAAGCCAGCCAGCTCGGGTACTGCTGAAGGAATAGGAGGTGGAACAAGTTTTCTACTGGGCAGTATGATAAAAGTGGAGGGAAAAATTCTTTGATACCAAAGTTCCTAATCCAAGAATTAAGGGTGAGGACATAATAAGAAATGTGCACAGTGATGTATGTACTGAGATATTGACTGCAGTGTTGTCTGCATCCACAGAACGCTGGTGATAGCTGCTCTTTGCCCACATCAGAGGAGTGACTATTTAATTTTTTTGCCCTCATCTACCAGACCATGTTGACTTTTCTGACAAACAAGTTGAGGAAGAATATTTATTAGCATAGGCGAAGGTCAAGGGCACAATGTCAAGTGAAAAAGCAAGCCACATTTCAGACGAGACAAACTTTTTGCACAGAAAAGTATTATGTTTTATGAACCAAGAAACACAACTTTAAATGTCAGCTGCTTTCTCTGAGTAGTAAGACATAGATTTAATTTTCTTTCCATTTTTCTCTCTGTTATGTAAGTTTCTTGCATCAACCCAATAATCATTTCACAACAGAAAAGATTTTATTTAAAATGAAAGATAAAACAATTCTACTAGAAAGATAATTTGTCTCAAATTGGAGGAAGGACAGTTCAGTTATAAGGATGGGGAAACCACACTCTTAGGATTTGTATATAGGTGTCCCCCCAAAACTTCGTGCAGTTATGGGGTGACTTTTGCAGTTTGTGATTGGGTATTGTTGGTGTGAATGCTGCACTTGCCCTGGGGCAGGTAATTTGCATTACAAAAATGTAAGAAGGGGAGAGAGGCCAGATAGCTACCTGAGCTACTGCCACTCCCTTCACACTCTTGCTCTTTGCTACCACCATGAAAGGTTGCTGTCATGTGCTGCTTTGCTTTGGAACCACCTGAGTATGGACTGAAACCTCCAGTAACTGCGAGCTAAATGAACCTTTCCTTTCTTCATTTTGAGTGTCATGTATTTGTCCCAGCAACAAGAGAAGAGTAACTGAAACAAAATTTGGTACCAAAGAAGTGGGGTCATTGCTGTGGCTAAACCTGACCATGTGGATTAACAGCTTTTGGGAATGGTTTATAGGAAAATATAAGAAAGGTTTGGAGATGTTACCTACAAGACAAATGCTAGAACAGCTTTGGCTGTTCTGTAGGAGATATTCTGGTCAAAGCTCAGAAGAGCAGAAGACTGAAAGAAAGCCTGCTTGTAAAGATCAGGCTGGGGTGGACTCTTCTAGGAATAATGATTGTATTGATTGTTGAACCCTGTATGATTTCTGTTATGGCTTGGCACAAAGTTTGTCTGAATTTTGTTTGTGTCCCAAGATGTTCTGGTTTATGTCTAGCTGTCCCCCAAAGGCCTCATGCAATCATGGGGCAGAGATTCTAGAGTTTGAGACTTGACTCATGATCCACTGGGATTATGTGTTTTAGTCCCGATGGAACTATGGGTCTGAGTCCTTCTGGGATTATGGGTGTGGCCTAAGGTGGATACGCTAAGGCAGAGAGGCTGCATGTAACATAAAGAGAGACAGACTCATGCTGTTGCTCTCTGCTGCCATGGTTGGTCGGTTGCCTCTGTCATGATTGTTGCTATTCTGCCACCATGAACTGCACGCTCTCTGCCCTGTTCCACTCAGCCTTGGGCCAGCCAAATATGAACTGAAACTTCCAGTAACTGTAAGCTAAATAAAACTTTCCTTCCTTCATTTTGACTGTCGGGTATTTGTCCCAGCAACGAGTAAAAAGTAACCAAGACACAAGACTTCACCTGAGAGTAATATTAAGTATGGCACACTGACTAATCTTTCAAAAAAATTTCAAAGCAACCAAATATTGAGGCAGTGGCATGGTTGTTGTTGGAGGATTTTAGCCAGATTTATATTGAAAATCAAGAGCAAAGAGCCCAGCAGAATGATGTAAAATGTTGTGAGTTTGGTCAGAAAGGAAAAACCAGGAAGGATGTGAACTGGAAAGATAGAATGGATATCTTCATTGCCAGGAAGCAAAAGGATGGCTTGAGGGCATCACAAGAGGCAGAAGGTCTCCATTCTTTGCAGCCTCAGAATTTTGAGGGAGAGGGACGTTTTTGCCTTGAGGGGAAAGCCACAGAGCCACACGTTCCAGAATAGCAACAGTGATCACACTAGGTTCCAGAATGGTGATGGCATGGAGAATTTGGCAATCCAGGTGCTCAACCCTTGCAGCCAAGAGGAAAAAAAAAAGCCTAGCAGCAGATCTTGGTATCATCCATGTGACACTGGTTCCAGGTACTTGCAGAATGCAGAAATTCTGAGATTAAGAAGGCTTCCATCTAAATTTCAGAAGGCCTGGGTGGGGGGCAGGCAACGTGCCCCTGAGAAGACAGTGTGTAAAGCTGTGAACGAGAAGCTTATTCTGTGGAAACCCCAGAAGTTTGGAAAATCCAGGAATGTGGATCATCAAAGGGAAACTGCAAGAAGGAAGCAAAGCCAGCCTGAGAAGAAAGCCATGGGAGCTACCACCAAGAGTACCATAGGGGAAGAACCACAAGAAGCTCACAATTTGCCACAGATTGTTTCAGATATTCTACATAGAACTATAGGACTTAATGTTTGCCCTGATGGATTTTGGATTTGTGTTGATCCCAAAGCTTGGTATTTTTCTATGTGTACCTTTTGGAATGGTAATGTTTATCTTGTGCCATTGAATGTTGGAAGCATTTAACTTTTCATTTATACAAGGGCTTATAGATGAGAGTTTGCCTTAGATCTTAGAGGAGACTTGTGACTTAGACTTTTCAACAATGCTGAAACTGTTGGGATTTTGGCAACTCTTATAGATTGACTGAATACACAGTAAAGAAGCCGTTCATTGGAAGCAAATACCAAGTAACTGCTGTAAGGTCTTTACCTGCAGAAATGGGCCAGACTGCAAAAGGGACCTTTCAACAGGCATGGGACAGTCAGCTATGGACATGGTCCTCATAGGAAAAGAGACCTGAGGTGATAAGTAATCTTGATTGCCAACTTGATTGGATTAGAAATGTGAAATGGTAACTGGCCTGTGGTGGCAGGAAGCTCATCAATGGTTAACCTATTGACAAGTTCCTAGCTGAATGGGTTATTAGGATGTGTAGTCTGGTTGGAGGAATTAGGAATGAGGAGTATACCTTTGATGGTTATTTTTTCTCAGGCTTTTGCTTTCATACTGTTTCTTTTTGCTTCCCAGCTGCTGTGAAGTAAGCAGCTTTCATCCACCATGCACTTCCACCATGACTCTTCTGCCTGGACTCAGGCCCCAAGTCATGACTCCAGCTGATCATGGACTCAAACCTCTGAAAGTATGAGAGACAATGTATTTTTCTTTTTCTTTCATCAACCATCTGTCTAAAGAATTTGGTCACAGTGTGGAAAAGCTAAATAACACTATAGTGTGCTTCTGGATGTCTAATTCAATGCACACAGTCACACAGGCATGCCCTCACATTTTTTATCTTCCTACTTAGTCCTCCATGGATAGCCTGTAGGTGTCAAAGTGCAGTGGAGACAAACCAAGAGTGGCCCCCACAAGTGACTGAAAGCGTGACAAAGCCACAGGGTATCTCAGTGTCAGCCCCGAGTTTCCTTTTAGGGAAAAGCACTCTTGTCCCTTGAAACCCCTACTTAGCCATTTTCGAATTGCTGAGACACAATACTTGACAGCAGAACTTGGAGGAGGAGAGGTTCATTTTGGATGACAGTTTCAGAAGATTCTCCATTCACTGTTGACAAGAACAAATGCAAAAAAAGTATGGAAAAAGGACTTGTCATAAAGAAAAGATGTTCAGGTCATGGCAGCCAGGAAACAGAGAGAGCAGGGAGGGGTCAGGGGGAAGATTGTACTTCTATATCAGGCCCTCAGTGACCTACCCCTAACCAGGGTCCACCTCCTAATAGCACTCTCAGGTGCTGAACGTGCCTGTGAATGAATTCACTGATGGCCCATGGTCCAATCACCTTCTAAACACCACTGCAAGATTTGTGTGTATCTCTTTAAGTAAAATTTATTTAGCCCATCTCTTAAATCATCAAAGTTTCAACAGTTACACTGTAGCTGAAAAAAGGGGGCCAAGAGATGGCTCAGTGGCACAAGTGCCTGCCTGGCAAGGGCAAGGTTGTAAGTTCGAACCTCAGTCCTGCAAAAACACAAAACAAAACAAAAAACCAATAAACATTGTAGCTGAAAGGCCAAGCCCAGAGTCTCTGAAACTTGTCAAACTTTTAAATGTGCACTCTTGCAAAAATCAAAAGGAATATTGTGTACATACATAAGCACAGGGTAAGCATTCTCATTTCAGAGGGGAGAAATTGGGGGATAGAAAGGAATGTGACCAAAGCAAAACTCAAACCCAGCAAGGTAAATCTTAAATCCTGTAGCTTTGTTTTGAGCACGTGGAGCAAGCAGTGGTAAGATGTGAGCTTCAGAGGGCTTTAGGGGCTCCACTATGGCATTGCTGGCTGCAGACTCAGGGTCTCTCTCTTGAGTTGCACTTTCTTACTGTCAGTGGATTTCCTCAGACATTAAAGGTTCCTGGCATCTCCAACTTCCTAAGCTCTCCATTGCACTTTTGACTTCACTCTCACAGATCATACATTGCCTTTTTGGGGACACACTGACCGTGTGACCTCTTCTTTCTCTGAAATCTTGGTGGAAGCCTCTTTGATACCACAACTTTTGCATTCTGCATGCAAGTAAAACAAGCATAATGCAGATGACACAAAGTTTTGCTACCAGTTTGAACAGCAGCAAGACCCTCCTGGATCATAGCTTCAGAGGTACTACATATCTGAATGGCTAAGCACTGTGAAATAAATTCTGGGGGCCCAATTTACTAGGTGGCTCTTCTCAAGCAGAGTGCTTTGGACCTCTAATCCCATAGCAAAGAGTCTTACTTTGCATATTTGGGCCTGCAAAGAACAGAGTCTTGTTGATTCCTGAGATGGCTCAGGATATCTTTCCTATTCTACTGTTGCAAAGTATATAGTTTCTTTCTAATGCTAATTTTTCAGCAACCATGCTCTCCTCTGCTCCAGCTATGCAAATGTTTCTCTTTTGGAGAAACTGAAAATGAACACTATGCTCCTTTTTTTAACATTATAAATCTCACAAAAAGCAGGAAGTAGTACCTATATTTCAGCCTGTATACTGGGCTGCCTTGAAATTTTCTCCATCAGATTAGTCCTCCACCTTTAATTTCAACCCATTGTAAAATCTCAAGAATGAGTAATATATAAACAAATTTTCTGTCAGTGCATAAAACAGCTTTGAGTTCAACTGTCAATAGAGTCCTTGTTCTCAACTGAATATTCCCAAATCTGGCACTTATTGCCTGTATTTCTTTTTTATTTTTTAAAATTTTTTAAAGAGAGCATAAAATACTATTAAAACAGAAAATATTATGTGATACATAATTTCACTTAAAAAATATGAATTTCACAGTACTGGTTGTATTGCGTAGTGTTGTCTTCAAACCAGTTACTCATATTATCAGATATATGCATGCAAAATTGTAAGAAGAAAAAAGAAAGAAAGACATGTGTAAGAAATTAAGAAAAAAGTACCAACAGTTAAAAAAAGAAGCTCGTCCCACCCCGCCGCGCCTGACTGGAACTTCTTCTCGACCGCTGCGGACGCCGGGCTCGTCCCGCGCCACCGCGCCTGACCGGAACTTCTTCTCGCCCGCGGAGGATGCCAGGTTTGTCCCGCGTCGCCGCACCTGCCTGGAACTTCTTCTCGCCCGCGGAGGACGCCGGTTCCGCGCCGCCACGCCTGGAACTCATCCACAGCTGACACTGGTCCGGGGCGCTCTTTACGCCTGTCCCATGCCACGCCTGTAGCCCACCCCCTATTTGGTTTGACCAGCACACCTACCAGGTAAGGATCTCTGAAACTTTCTTTAATCTCCCTGCACAAACCCACCTGAACTATAGTCCGGAACCTATCCACCAAACTCTCTGGCCTCGTGCCAGCCCGGTAAGGACCCTCAGCCTGCGCCCATCCTTGGTCTCAACTCCAAAACTCTGACTCCACCCATAGTTCAGACCCACAAGGCCTCACAGCAGCCAGTGGACTGAGCGGTAACTCTCAGCCAGGCAACACTGGAGGGGAACAAGCTGGGTGGATCCAGAAAAAATCCCCATAGGTGCTAACAGCATAACTTCACCAAAGTGCATAGCTCACTGCTATACAAAATGATAACAACAAGGAGTAAAATGCAGGCACAGGGCCCAAGCCCACCCAAATTAAACACGGGAGATGATGCGGTGGAAGAAAACAAGAATCATGGAGCCAAAGACTCTGAAAT
>PVKN010032730.1:0-12194 GCA_004027915.1 Capromys pilorides
CATCCATCCATCTACCACATCCATCCATCCCATCCATCCCATCCATCCATCCATCCACTCCATCCATCCTGGCTTCTGGCCAGGCCTGGTGCTGGTGTCCAGGCGCCCTTCGGGAGATGACTCAAGGTAGCAGTCCTGTGTGTGGTTCACTCGGCAAAGCAGAGCCCTCTACCCGGCAGTGGGCTTCACGTCTCGTTGCACCTGGTGAGCTCAACGTTGCTGTGGACTAACCAAGAGTTCTTGTCTAGATTTGATTTTAAAAATTAATTTATTAGTGCACATCAGTGAGTCAGAATAGTGCCTTCGGCTGCTCGAGCTCGCGCATGCGCGGAACGTGCCTCTCCGCCTCCGCGGCTTCCCTTCCCCCCGCCCCACCCCAGCCTCTTTTCTTCCTTTACTTTCATGCCCTCTTTCTGTTTTAGAGTCCACATATGAGGTGTGATAGAAAAATAGGGCGGCGGTCTAAACGTAATGTTTTATTCCAGTGGAGGACGCGCAGTACTCCGCCTGCCCTTGACCTGGGCACGCTCTGTCCGGGCCTCGCACCGACGAAGCGGCCCTGGAGCCCACTCTCCTGAGGGTCTTAGCAGCGCTGCTGTGGCAGCCTCGACATCCAGAATCGGTGTTTGCCTTTCGTGTCATTGTGACGTTGGGGAGGAGCCAGAAGCCACACAGTGCCAGGTCTGGTGGACGAGGACAGTGCGCCACGTTTTGCCGAGCTGCCTTTCCGCTGGGGGGTCCGCGGCAGTGCTGATCCTGTGTCACGTGCACATTGAGAGCGAGGACCTGCGAGACTGTTTCAGAAAGCAGCAAGAATGGCGGGGCGAGCTGCTGGAGGCAAGGGGAGGATTCTGAGGGGGACTAATGGCAACATGCCTTTAGTTTAATGAGGTTTTTATCTATTTTGGTACTGGGAGTTGAATTCAGGACCTTGTGCTTGCCTGACAGGCACTTGTTCCACTGAGCTATAGCCCCAGCCCAGTATAATGAGATTTTAAGAATTTTTAATAGTCTGGTTTATTTCACGTACACGATGGACCTCAGTTCCGTCTACTTTCCTGCGAATAGCACGACTTCATTGCTCTTTGTGGCTGGCTCACATTCCATTGTGCACGCACACGCACACAGACACGCACACACGCGCAGTCCTATTTATCCATTTTCTTTGTCGCTGAGTGCTAGGCCATAGTAAGCGTGCCTGCAGGTATGCTGGGCTGTTTTGACTTTATTCTTTCCAGACTCCACCGAGGAGTGCTGTGGCTTAGAGGAATCGGAGCTGCCTTTAGTCTTTGTGCAGCCTCTGCGTGCTGACTTCTACAGCGGCTGTACTAACTTGCACTCCCGTCACAAGTGTGGGATTCTCCCCACCTCAATCCTTGCTGGCGTGAACACATGTGCTCATGTGTGTGTGCAAATGGGTACATGTGCTATGCAGTACTGGAGATGGCATCCGGGGTGTTTCCACTGAGCTACATTCCCAGTCTTTAAAATATAATTCATTGGCGGCCAAATAGCTCAGCCGATTAAAGCAGGTGCAGAGGCCAGGGGTTTGATCCCCGGGCCCTGCTGCCAGGACGCGCTGAGACCGCAATTGAGACTGGGCGTGGTGGTGCGTGCCTATAATCCCAGCTCTTGGGAAGCTGTAAACAGGTGGATCACTACGAGTCTGATCTAGTAGTGAGATTCGGAACACCCCCCCAAAATTTCATTTTTATTTGGAGACAGTGTCCCACTACCTCGCTGCACTGCATGCCAGGTGGGGCTCCCATCCCCAATCCTCCTCCCTCCAGCCACTTCTTTTGACAGTATCTCTGAGGCTCATTTGCCCACTTATCGGCTACATTGCTTGCTCTTGTGGCGTGAACTCTGCGGAGCTCTGTGTGTGTTGCAGGTGCTTATTCCTTGTCGGAAAAGTGGCTGGCAGAGCTTTTCCCCCATTCTGCAGGTGGCTTCCTCAACCCCCTAGTTGTTGCTCTGGCTGGGCTTTATGTCTTCAATTTTGAAAAAAATAGACTTTACTTTTTAGGACAGCTTTACGCCCACAGCAAAATGTATGGGAACGCTACAGGGGCGCCCTGTAGGTCCTTGTTTCCAAACAAGCGTGGCATCCTCTACCTTAATGCCCACCCCCAAGAGGTGCAGTTGTTTTTTAGAATTTTTTATTTTTATTGCGCACATTTGTGGCACTTAATGGCTATGGCAGCACAGGGAGGTGCCACAGGGCATCATGTCCCTCGCACTTCCCCTCCCTGCAGAACACATTTAGCTGGATGCTCCTCTGGGTGAGTTCTGCTGTTGCTTCCTGTGCTGGCGAAGTCTCATTTGGGAAGCCTTTGCCTGTGCCTGTGACTGGAAGTGTTTCTCCTATGCCGTAGACTTTTTAAAATGCTTATAAAGATTAGTCTTAGCTGAGTGTGGGCTGTACAACTGTAACCCAGCACTCTCGGAGGCTGAGGCAGGAGAGTTACGAGTCTAAGGTCAGGTTAGGTATCTTAGTGAGACCCTGCCTAAGAAAACATAAAAAAGGTGCAGCTATAGTTCTGTGGGAAGGTCCTGGGATCAGTCCTCGGCAAAGAAGAAAACAGAACTGGCTGTTCGTGCATTTCAGAACTTTCCTGGAGCCATCTTGCTCCCTTCTAGCTGCCTGAGCCCTAGCCTGGGTGAGAGGTAGCATCGTGGTCTGCCTGTAGCCCCTGGATGCTCTCCTTTTGGGGGCCTGGAGACTGACACATGCCAGGGAGAGTGTCAGGCAGCCTCCGCACAGTCTGTCATAATCAGGGTGAGGCTTGGCCCTCAGCAGGGGCTGATGTGCAGCAGGCCAGTGTCTTCCTTGTGTGGTCTAGTGATGCCACTGTCTGTTGCTCAACAAGCAACTGGGGTCTCAGGGGCTCAGGGGCCCAGAGGCTCAGGGTCTCAGGGTCTTAGGGTCTCAGGGGCTCAGAGGCTCAGGGTCTCAGGGTCTTAGGGGTTCAGGGGCTCAGAGGCCCAGGGTTTCAGGGTCTCAGAGGCTCAGAGTCTCAGAGGCTCAGGTCTCAGGGTTTCTGGGTATTAGGGCCTAGGAACTCAGGGCTAGGGTTTTAAGGGCTCAGGGTCTCAATGTCTCTGGGTCTCAGGGTCTCAGGGTCTCAGAGACTCAGAGGCTCATAGGATCAGAGGCCCAGAGGCCCAGAGGCTCAGGGCCCAGGCATCCTGGCCAAGGCCAAATAGCAGAGGCAGTGGAGGAAGTGGAGGACAGTGCTGGCCCACTCTCTCCTTGTAGGCCCAATGCATGGCCTGTTTGCACCCCAGCCTGTTCATGTGCTACGGTGACAAGGGGTGCGGGAATGAGCCAGCTGTCACCCTGACATCCATCCAAGGAGTTCACGGCAGACCCTGACTCCAGAATAGGAGGAGCCTATGTTTGGGTGCTTAGGCTTGCACGTCTATGGGATCTGTGCAGCCTGTGGCAGGACACCTTCCTCCATGAGGGACTCAGTAGGGTTCAGTGTAGGGAGAAGCCTTGGGGTGCAAGGGAGTTTGGGGTGTGCAGAGGGGTGCTGAGCCCTGGTGAGGGTTTGTACCTGGCTAGGAGGAGAAGGGGCTCCCAGGGAAGGTGGGGCTCGGGAGGTGGCAGGAGGCCTGGGGCAAGGGAGATCCTGCTTGGCTGTGGTCACTGCCTGGCAGTGTTACAAGCGCCGGTGTATGCAAGGTCCTAGGAGAAATCTTGGATCTGCAAGCCCAGAGCTGCAAGCTGCAAGGAGAGCCCAAGGCAAAAGAACAGAACTCTTACTGGAAAAAAGGCTCTCAGACATGCCACAAACCCCCGTCCAGTTCTCTCTGGTTTTCATTAGGTCAAAGGTGCAGAACTCTTTGAAGACTGACTTGGGAATCATTGCTGGGAATTGGAGAGCATGCCTCAGCCAAGATGCATGGCGAAAAGAAGTACGAGGCTGCGAGTGAGCTACACGGGGGTCGTGTGTTTCTCATCTTTAGTGTGCAGAGACAGCCCATCAGCGGGGGCGGGAGCCCTGTGCAGGCGGCGTGTGGCGCTCCAGAAGAGGACGGCTGCACTCTGCGTAGACAACACCCTGGAAGGCTGTGTGTAGACACGTGTGTCCAAGTGCCCGTGGATTCAGATCCTGCAGGGGGAACGAAGGGAGGGGGGGAGAGAGAGCGAGAGCGAGAGCGAGAGCGAGAGCGAGAGCGAGAGCGAGAGCGAGAGAGAGAGAGAGAGAGAGAGAACATTGTGAAGATGGCCAGAATGGTATTTGAATAAACAGTGTGGACAGCTGCTCCTCCCCATTGGAGCCAGAGAAATTCTGCTGTCGTCCAGGAAGAAATTGCATTTGATGAGGGACCCGTAAACGAAGGGATGAGCTGTCCTCGGGCTGCGGCTGCCTCTGCTGCCTCTGTGGGACTTGGAATTCCACCTCTGGTACTTTCCCCTCAGTTGTGTTCATTTTTTCTCCACAGCCTGGGGACCCTGGGCAGTGGTGGTGGGGGGTGTCTTAAGACCCCTACACTTGGGGAGTTTGGATCCTCCTGGTAGGGGGAAGTTTGAATTGTTCCTGAAAGTGGCAGTGTCTCCCTTCAGGATGTTGCCTGGCTTTCATCCTAGGGAGCATGTGCTCGGCCTCCTGTCCTCAGACTGGTCACTATAGGTTGGCCTATGGGGAGACCCAGGGCCACACCCCAAGACCTGGGAAGCAGGCATCAGGACCTTGTGTCTCGGGTCCCCATCTGACTTGGACTGTTTTCTCTGCAGGGTTCTGAAGAGCAAAGCCCAATCTCTCTGCCATTAGCCCAGGGCATGGGAATTTATTCGTTTAACTGGTCTTTGTATCTTTTTGCCCCATGGTGTCAAAAGAGAGATGTGAAGATACTTTTCCATGTGGGGACACAAAACCACCCTTTAATGGCTGAGGACCATATGACAAAGAAAAGCTTTCGCCAGGACGGCCCTGGCCCCTGCCCTGAAGCCCCAGTGCGTGCCAAGCAGAGCTGCAGGCCCAGGGAAAGCGTGCATGCATTGCGAAGCCTGTCCCAGGGATGTGTGCCAGCCACGACACCCACCTCCCAGGCGCCTGTGGGTGCCAGGGCCTCTGCAGCTGCCTTCCTGGGGTCCTGCTTCTGCCATTAACAGTCATATTTGCAGGAGGAAACAGGGGCCTGGGAAAGATCGTCTGTCCTGGCTTAACCCGGCTGGAGCCTCTGGCCTTGCATTTGCATGCATTTACTGTCTTGTGGCCTCGGGGACCTTGTGGCTGGCCTTAAGAGGCACCAGGACTTGTCTCTCAGGTGGAGGGATGGGAGCCTGCTGGAGTCCTTGGCTGGGCACTTGTACCCTCAAGGTGGGAGCGTCCCCGCTGCAGCTACCTCTTGTCACTGAGGATATACAGGGAAGCTCTGTGATCGCAGCCGGAGGCACCACGCAAGAGAAACAAGGTGTGGTCCCTGAGGGGCTACAGCCGGAGGAGTGGGCCCACACCGTGGCAGCACTGAGGAGCACTTAGGGCGGAAGGGCTGGGAGAAGTGTCTGCAGATCAAAACAAGGCGCCTGCCCTCCACCCCAGTGGAATCTTCTCTGTTTATACTCTCCTGCCCAAGTCAAGGTGGAAAATATTTATTTTTGCCATTTTACAACCAGTGGTCTCTGGCCAGATGAAACATCACAGGCACAGGGTGACTTGGCCCCCAGAGCCTGGGAGGCAGAGGAAGCAGGGGCCCCCACCATGAGCGCTTGCCGGGCCCCTGGAGGCCCAAGAGCGAGAGCTGACTCTCCATGATTGGGGCTGTGCTGCTTTTTCACCTTTAAAAAAAATGGTGGGAAAACACGCATGACTTGAAGTCGCTATTTTGTGTCTTCCAGGGTGCGGTGTGGCAGCGAGGCTGTGCACCTGTCCTCGAGGACTCTTTCCACGTCCCCAGCCTGAGCCTGTGTCCTGGCTCACCCAGGCTGGCCTGGCTCCGGCCCTGGCCACTTCGCTTTCCACTTCACTCTCTGTCCGTGTGTCCAGGACCAGGCCTGAGCAGGGCTCTCCGTGTCCAAGCTCCGGGGTCTGTGTCTCGGTTTTGTACCGTGTGCTCGCAGTGTGGCGGCAGTGTTGCGCACCTTGGGGTCTCTTCCACTTAAAGGTGGAATGAAACTCCAAGGGGCTTTGGTTTGTTTCCATGGCTGTGGCCGTGGGGCCTCAGGGGCCGGGAGAGCGGGTCTGTCCTGTCCAGCGGTGGAGAAGGAGGCAGGCAGCTTCCCTGTTGCCCAGTCGGGGGGTAGCGATGGGGTGAGGGACCCCCTTACATTGCAGGGGGTGACCTGAATTCCTTCAGGCTAGAACTAAGGTGAAGACAACAAGGGCTGAAATTTAAGAGGCTCTCCTGAACTCTATCAGCTAGACAGGTTATGTTTTATTGCAATATTAAAAAACAAAACAAAAGCAATGCAAAAAAAATCTTAGCTAGTGAAAAAATCAGACTTTTAACTAAAGACAGGGTCAGCCCTGCGGGTCCCTGCTCACCTGGGCCCCGCGCGGCTCAGCACGGTCTTGCCTTTCTGTTCCTCCTGTGCCTATGGTGGAGCCGTGCTGCCCACGTGCTGGGCAAGCCCTTCCTCCGGGAGCCATGGTCTGGCCCCTGACCTCGTCTTTATTGAAAATCCTGAGCGTTTGTCACCTTGAACTTTTTACGGTGTGTTTTACTAATAGGCGCATGGCATACGAAGTTCCCCTTTAATACTTTTTGGGTGTATGCTTGGCCTGTGGACGGATAAGACAGCAGCACCATGGTCACCACCACCCAGCTCCTGCACTGAGACCCTGGATGCCTCACGCAATTCCCCACGGCCCTTGGCCCAGCTCCTGGCAACCTCTCCTCCCCGGTCTGCAAATTCTACTCAGCAGAGTCCTTGGCGACAGTCCCTGGCATAATATCCTCTGGGTCCAGCTGTGTGTAGCCTGGTACAGGATTCCCTTCTTTTTCACTGCTGAATAGTACTCCCTCGGGTGGATAAACTGCATAGCTCTAATCTGCTCCTCAGCTGAGGGGCCGATTTAGCCACTGTGACTAACACTGCCATGAGCATGAATGTGCACATATTTGTTTAAATCTTTGACTTTGATTCTTTCGCACGTGTACATAGGAGTGGAACTGCTACGTGGCATGGCAACTGAAGGCATTGCCGCTGGTGGCCGCTCCAGGTCACGTCTCCACCAGCAAGGCGCAAGCCTTCCAATTGGCTGGCATGCGGTGATGCTCAGTTTTGCAGAGTATTTGCTCATCCCAGGGGGCAGAAGGGGCATCTCATGGTGGCTTTGAACTGCCAGCTACTCTTTCTGGGGCTTCTTGGTCATATGTAACACCTTTTTTTTTTTTGAGAAATAGCTATTCTAGTTGTCTGTCTAGTGTTAAATTAGGTTGTTTAGTTTTTGTTGTTGAGTTCTATTTGCATTACTTAGTTCTTTAAAATATTTTTTGGAGCAGTTTTAGGTGCCTAGCCGAGGACTTCGGGCAAGCCCCCAGCGCGGCCTTGCTGGTACCGGAGAGCTCCGAATGCACTGTGCTGCCTGTGTGGACACCCACGTGGGCTCACGCCAAGGTTTGCGATAGGCGTGGCTACTTCTGAGGGTTTGCACGAGCGTGTAAGGACGGAGGCTTCTACACTTTTGCAATGCTGGTACCAAACTCAGGGCAAGGGAGTTCCCCCTGGGCTATGCCCTCATCACCCTGGCTACAGGAAGCAGCCCGTGAAGATGGCGTTTATCTTTGCTGCTGAGCTTTCGGGGGCCCCTCAAGTTGTGTGTGTGAGGTGAGGCCCCCCCTTGGCCTGCAGCACTGCCTGGACCTGGATGCAGCTCCCTCCAGGGGCTTCTGCTGGGAAGGAAGCCAAGGACTGGCGCCCATTAGCACCCAGAGTGGGGAGGAGCGGACCGAGCGCCCAGCACCAGTGCTGGCTAAGGGGTGTGGGGATGCAGCTGGGCCCACCCCATCCCTTGGAGGCCACCTGGGAGACAGCGCCATGAGCGCTGGCAGAGAAAGGCCCAAGGAGGGGCTCAGCCACCTGACTTTCCACAGGGACTGGGGCCCCTCCTTGCTCCTGCTTCCATGACCCTGTGGAGCCCCGAAGAGCGTGCCTGGGAAGTCCTTGGGGAAGGTGGTTGGTGGGATGGTGCTCCGCGTTTATTGGAAATCACTGATTTAGTCTTCTCCTTGACATAGAGCACTGCTGGCTGTGGATCTAGGTCCACTGCCGTCTTTTGCGGCACATGGGGTGTGTCCTCCCACCGGCTTGGACTAGGGTCTGCGGTCCACTTGTCCCCTGCAGCTCTTCCCTCCTCCCATCTCCGCCCTCAGTAGGTGGCTCTCACATCACCAAGGAAGCAGTCAGTCAGAAGGGACCTGCCACCATGCCCACCCTGCTGTACCTCACCGCCTGCTGCTGCAGGTGGCAAACCCCTGGCTCGGGACAGAGCCTCGCTGCACACCGGGTCCCCTGCCCCTGCCCAGAGTGAGGCTCCTCTGTCCTGTCCGTCATCTTCAGAGCTGTGCTGGTTTCAGGCTGGGATGTGTTCTGTCCGGGGTTAGTGTGAGGGAGGATCTCGTGTGCGTGGACTGCGAGCAGGGTGCTGTCCCTGGGGGAGAGAAGCAGGGCGAGCGAGTTAACAGCTGAGCCCAAGAGGGCCCTGCACAGGGGTGGCCCTGCACAGCGCCCTGAGTCAAGGACAGGCAAGACGGATATGGCAGGGGCTTGGGCCGAGCAGGCTCATGGCCCCATCTAGGACTGGGCATTGCAGCTGTGAGCCACAGAATTCATGGTGACAGCAATCTAAACAAGGGCCCGGGACCCACCGCAGAGCAGCAGTGACCTCGTTTCTGTGTACCCCTTGGACCAGGGCACAGCTCCATCAGCTCCGGGGTCCTGGCTCGAGGGTTGCCAGGGGTGCCCCTCTCCAGCACATCATACCTGCCAGGGTGTGGAGAGCTCCCCGGTCTGGACAAGTCAGCCAGCACAGGCAGGACCCGGGGCTGGGAGTCTGTGGGGACGCTCGGTCGGCCTGAGGGACACGTGGGCCCTGTGGGTCTGCCCTCCTGCTCTCTGCGCCAGAGGCCGTTGCAATGCTCCATGCCTGTTTACAGCTCCGCCGGGCACTCTCAGCACCGCCCTCACCGCAGTCTCCCTGTCCTCAGATGCAGGCCTTTGCACCTCGGCTTCTGCTGCCGGCCTCTGGGTCACTGGACCCCAGGGGTGTCTCTGCAGCGCTGCCCCTCTGCCTGGCCCTCTGTGGCCGGGGCCCTTCTCTGGGCCCACAGCTCCTCCCCTCCTGGTCCTTCCCAGCCTCTTCCCATCCTCGAGTGTCCCCAACTCCACTGTTGGCTTCTTTCTCCTGCTCTCATCCTCACATTTCTGCCTCCAGCCCCGAGCCCCTTGAAACCTTGGAGAACCAAGTTTCCATGTGGTGCCCATCGGTATCCCACTCCTGTGAGCAAGTGGGGTTCCTAGCAACCCAGACCTGTTGCACCCCCAAACTATCCCATCTTGTGCATGGGAGCCACATTCCTCTGGCTGTTCAGGTCTGAAGCTTCCCATCTGGATGCCAGGAATCTTGTAAGCTCCATGCTGTGAGCACAGCTGCCCCACTGTGTCCCCCGGCCCCGGTGCAACCAGCCTCTCACGCTGGCGCTCCTTGTGTAGAGCAGTGTGGCGCTTGCATGTCACCTACGCGCTCTTCACCACTTCTGGATGAGTTATCAGACCTAACTTGATGAGTATGCTTTGGTTTTTGGTCCTGGGAATGAAGAAACGACCTCAAGCCTGCCAAGCAAACTCTGTGCCCCTGAGCTACCTCCCCAGTCCTCGACATGAATGCTATGGAAGCTTCCTACTGGATCATTCAGGAGAGAATGGCAAGGGGAAGGCGCCGAGGTACGCAGAGTACAGACAGCTGTTGTCCTGAATGCTTCAGTTTGCAGTTCATAGAATTCATGGATGCAAAACCCAGCAGACACTGCCTGTTCAGAACCCAACCATGGGCCAGGGGACTACGGGCTCTGCCACTGAGCTCTGATCTGTCCTCAGTGTGGAGACAGCCCAATGACAGCTTATCTGTGTTGGCTGGATAATGTCGCTGCCCTTGCCAGGCCCTCACAGGATGGACTTCTGTTCACAACTGAGACGTGGCGTGCGCTGAGCTGCCTCCTCCAGGGCAGGAGAGGCAGTGGCACTGGCCCGAGGCCTCAGCAGAGCTGTGGCAAGCACCAAGCTTCCCGAGCCCAGGCTTGGAGCTACAGAGAGAAGGAACAACACAGGCGAGCCCGGAGGAGGAGAAGGTGGCTTGAAGACCCTGAGATCCCAGCTGAGGCGGGACATGCAGCGGAGCTGCTGCCTCCAGCTAAGGAGCTCAGAGGACTGTGCATCCAGCACTGACCGAAGCAGCGCTGGCTGGGTGCTTGCAGAGCTGCTCCTCAGGTGAGCTGACGCCAGCCCTGGAGGATGCCGGGCAGCTGGAGGTGATGCTGGGACTGGGACAGAGCCCAGCGTTCCCCGGAAGAGGCCAGCAAAATGCAGGTGCTCAGCAGTGAAAAGTCCACGGCCTTCTTCATCCAATCAAAACGTCCACCCTGAAAGCCAGAAGAGTGCTCCGTGGCCAGAGAAAAGCCAGGTGGTACCCCCAGACCAGAGAGCCACAGAACAATGGAGACGGCAGGAAGCAATGGTGGCGTAGCTGTGCGCAAGGACTGTGACGAGAACGCAGACAACTGAGGCGAGAAGTGGAGGATGTAAAAATACACCCAGGGCTGGGGGTGGAGCTCGGCGGTGCAGGGTTGCCTAGCGCTCACATGGCCCGGGTTCCATCTCTAGCACGGCAAAGAGCAAAACAGCACAAAAACCCGAATTCGAGCTACGAGAACTACATCAGCAATGAACATTTCACCGGCTGAGCTTCAGGGCCGGTTAAAAGATGAGCAAATTCGAACACATTGTTCTAGAAATGATCACGTTGAGGCACACAGCGCATAAAGGGTGGGAAACCCTCAGGAGGCCCCCCAGTGGCTCTGCACCTAAGTCCTAAGAGGCGGGGCCAGATGAAGAAGGGCTTTAAGGTGAAACAGCCCAAACACGGCCACATTTGCTGGAAACCTTAAATCTGCAAATCCAAGAGTTTAAGGAAGATCACATGGGATAAATACAGAGAAAATCATACTCAACTATATCATCAGCATTTTTCTGAAACCAGCACTAAAGAGAAAATCCCAAAGTAACCAGAGAAAACTGAGGCACGTCACATACCTGAGGCCAACGTGACCGTGACAGCGGCACTGTACTCCGGAGACAGAGCTCAGTGGGTAGGTCTTCAGAGATGCAAAACGGGGAAACCGTTCCTCTAAAAATCGAGATCCTCTCATGTAAGTTTAAACAGTGAAGGCCAAATGACATTTTAAAGACACCAAAAGATTCACACTACAAAAAATTCTAAAAGGAGCTGTGCAAATGACACCCGGTAGAAAGTCAGGTCTACAAAAAAGGAGTAGGGGTCAAAACCTGTAGATAGATGCCTCAAAAAATGACTTTCGCCACCAAAGAAAACCTCACTTTAAGAATAGTTGTAACGATAGTTTTAAGATCCTGGTGATTCAAAAATGTTATTAAAATAGAAAAATCTTGGTTAGATGCTGTAATTATGGATTCAACACAAGATACATACTCAGCCCACCCAATTATAATGAGCCCTTGAATCCAGTTCCTGAAGAAAGCAACGTTTGACACATATCCTTCTAGCCATTTGTATGTTAAATATAAAGATACACAAAATAGATGAAACATATATTGGCGTCTACATGAAGTATTTTGCATTACTGTGCTACACCCATGTAAGAACATTTATTAAAAGAATAGTTCTTAGGTATGTTGGCATATGCCTGCAATCTCAGCACAAATTTTTCATGTCTTTTAATTTTCTTAAGAAATCATCAAGGGCTGGGGAGATAGCTCAGTGGTCTAAGCGCCTGCCCGGTGAGCGCAAGGGTCTGAGTTCTGTCCCTGGTACCGCACGCTGTGCCAGCCCCAGAATCCCAGGCACGCTGTGCCGGCAACAAGGGGTGGTGATGGTGCACATCTGTAATCCTAGCTCTGGGGAGGCTGAGACAGGAGGATCACTATAAGTCTGAGCTGCATAGTGTGACACTGTATCAAACAAACAAAAAGTTAAAAAACATAAAAAATG
>PVKN010032731.1:0-12194 GCA_004027915.1 Capromys pilorides
TTTTTTGGCAACAATATGTTACTGGTCATTAATTTCTTTTGTTTATGGTTTTCATAGAGATTCTGTTTTTCCTTCAATTTTGAAAGATAAATTTGCTGGATTTAATAAACCTATATTAGTAGAAATTTTCTTTCAGGGCTTGAAATGCATAATTTCACAACCTCCTTACTTACAGATTGTCTTTTTTTAAATTTTATAATTTTAATGAGAAGGAAACAACGAGACAGTTTCCAAACAGGTTAATAGGACAGTTATAATAATTAATACATTGCATATTGCTGTCTTCGTGGTAGTTGTTCAGAGTACAAGATGCAGACATGATATCTTTTCTAAACAATATTAGTGTAAATCTTTCTTGTCACCGAACTCAGATCAAAGCTGTATATATAGTCCAATAGTCCATAATTGTAGTGGGTTAGGTACATAAGCAGATTTTCTGCAGAT
Source organism: Capromys pilorides (assembly GCA_004027915.1). NCBI lineage: Eukaryota > Metazoa > Chordata > Mammalia > Rodentia > Capromyidae > Capromys > Capromys pilorides. The sequence continues at coordinate 445 of PVKN010032731.1, forward strand.
GCGTCTTCAGTTATTCTCAGGAGTCTGCTCTTATATGTGAATTGGAGCTCTTCTCTTCAACCTTTTAATATTCTTTCCCTGCTCTGTATGCCTGATATTTTAACAATAATGTGCCTTGGGGAAGTTGTTTAATGGCCATGCTTCTTTGTGGTTCTACTTACCTATTATGGATGGATGTCTCTATCTTCTCCAATATTTGGGAAATTTCTAGTATTTCACTGAATTAGATTATCTGGTCCATGAACTTAGTGTGACCTTCACCACCCTTTTCATTATGGTCTTTAAATATAGCCTAAGGGATTTTGATGTTTCATTAATAACTCATTATTTTGTCCTTGTTAGAATCTGGATGTGATAATTCACCAACTTTAGATGCAAGCCCTGAAGGTCTGTCCTCTGCTTGGTTTCCACTAAGTTTTTGAGTTGACTTATTGGCCTTTTTATTTCCAACAATTTTCTTTGGCTCTTCTTCTTACTCTTTTGTTTTGAACTGCTGCTTCATAGCTTGCATAAGCTTCTCCAATTCATTCAGCCATTTATTCAAACTCTCTTTAAAGTCCCTGGTCCTTTGACAGTCATTCTTGGATCCTCTGTCCACCTCCTTATCCTTTGGATGCCTTTCTTTGTCGCTGGTAGGTTAGTCACTTTTGGGTGAGCCACGTTCCCTAGTTTTATCACCTCATTTATATTGAGATTTGTGCATTGGTTGGAACATCTGTTCCACCTTTGTGTGAATTTCTTCTTTGTGATCAGCCTTTTGCTGGGCGCTTGATTCTTGGAACAATTGGAGAAGAGAGGACAAACCATAGTAAGCATCACAGCATGAAGAAATATCAGGTATTGACATAAAACAGAATAAGCACTTGCCTGGCAAGTGCAAGGTCCTGAGTTCAATCCCCAGTACTGCAAATACAATACAATACAATACAATACAATACAATACAATACAATACAATACAATACAATACAACACAATACTGAAACAAATAAAAGCAGCAACCAACCCACCATTAATGATAGAAATCAACAAAAGAAAACGTACTATAGTAGTGCTACAACTGATGTAGAGAAAATGAAAAGCTAAATATTATTGAAGGTTAATAGTAATGATAATAGTAATGAAGAGATAGGGTATGGAGCAAAAGGGAGAGAGAAAGGTGCTTTTTAAAAGAAGATTAGAAGGGTGTGGAGAAAAAACCAAAAACAAATCACATTAAAGAATAAAACCAAATGAAATTATATGAAAACAGCATAAACAAAAAATAAGAAAGAAACAAAACAAGAAGAAAATGTAAAAGTTAGTCCCCCAATGTTCCCATTACTGAATTGCTAGAATAGGTAAGGCTAGCTTCAATCCACCAGAGTTTAGTGAGAAATAGTGAGCTGCCAGAGGCTCTGCAGTTTCTGCACCCAGTTAACAGGCTGTTGCTCTGGGAGTGGTGAGTCCCACCACAAGTTCCCCACTAGCATGTTGTGTTGTTCTGGGCTGAATTCCTTCCAGAGCCTTTAGTGTAGTGTTGCCAACCACCGGGCCCCATGCAGATAGTGTCACATTGCTTAAACTTCTCGAGGAGTCTGTAACTAATTTCCTTCACCTTTTCTGAGACTGTCCTTCTGTCTATTTCCTGCCCAGTCATAGTGATGGGGTATGCCCAGGGACCTTGAAGTACAGTTGTTCTGTGACATCTGATTCCTAGCTTACTCAGTGTCAAGCCCCTCACTTCTTCCACTGTGAAATAACTTTGGAACTGCATTCGGTTTCTTCTGTAAAGCTACCAGGTCAAAAGAGTTGCTTTCAAAATAACCTCTACATCAGCCTTACAGCTTATAAAACCACAGTGTTTTTCCCCCTGAAACTATTGTTTCTGCTTCATCTTTTCTCACCGAAGTTTCAAACCCTCTCTGTGGTTATCTCGTGCTTGGAAGTTCTGGTTCCTGTCCCCACCTTGGGAGCTTGGATTCACCCTACGAATCATTCTTTTCTCAGTGCTGCTTTTCTAACTCTTCATGAGTTTGACCTTTACCTTGCTCTTGATTCCCAGAGTTCCTTTCTTTATCTCACTGGACGCCTGTTTCCCAAATCTCTAGATTTCAGATTGTGAAGAGGTCGTAATCTGGAAACATAACCTGGAAAAAAATTCTAACATGATTTTAGGAGCAGTATCACCTGAAAATGAGCGCCATTACGTTTTATTCCAAAGGGGGAAACACAATACCTCCATCTACTCTGCCAGTTTGAACTTCCTGTAAAGACACTCTTGCTTCATTGTGTTCTGTGTGTGAATTAAAGCAAAGGAAGCTCTAGGTTATGTCATTTTCCAAGCTGAGTGCTGATCTGTAATTCCTTACAACTGCACATATATCAAAGTTCTGATCAGTAAATAGAGAGATATGGGCAACATGATTGTGAGTGTTAATAGAGATTTAGTTGACTGGATTAAGCCATAGCTAGCAGATCAGTAAAATACACTTCTGGATATATCTGGGTGACTCATAAGGGCTGACAGAACATTGGAAATTGTATCTTGTCCTAGCCTCTTCCTGTGAGGTGCTCTACTCTGCTTTTCTGTCCCCCTAAGATAAAATAGTCTACCCACAACATCCTGAGTATATACAATTTCTCTGAAAAAATGACTGGAAAGGAATATAATCCTGCAACTGAAATTATTTAAAACTACTAACAACCCCAAAGGCCTTATGGGTGTTGGCTGGGTGATATTTTTAGCAATCTCTTCAGAACTCAGCCATTAAGATAAAATTTAAAAGACTACAGAGTGTCCCTGGATGAACACTTTGATTGTGGGGACAAAATGTGATCAATATGCAGTTCTCAAATGTATACGGTCTGGCACAGTTTTTGAAATAAATCTGTGCTACAAGAAAATATATTTTGCCTCTGGTTTTGCACTGGTCTGATCAGCAAGTCTCCTAGGGGAGGCTCCCCATCTGAAGGCGGGACCTAGCCTTCTGTACTCCCAAGCACTTGTGTTTTAGCTGTATCACCTTTTTATTCTTCCAGGCAGATATCTTATAGATGTGTGTATGTATGTATGTGTGTGTGTGTGTGTGTGTGTGTATGTATGTATGTATGTATGTATGTATGTATGTATATGTGTCTATGTATCAGATACACACCATCTACTTAAGTATAATGATTTTGAAATAAACTTGTCAAATGAAAGTGAAAGAGTTCTACCTCCAGGTGCCCTTAGTAGCAGTCTCAGGGGGATAGGGCGGGAAGCAGGGAAACCTGGAGCTGTTACTGCACCTCCAGGTATAAGGTACCACTTTGTAGGGTTTGTCTCATGGGAAATTTCCCACGTGGAGGGACTAAGGTCTAGCTTGGAAACATTTGGTTCAGTCCAGGACAAAAGCCCCTCTTGACACCCTCTGGTACTGGTTAGGAGGTCATGCAACAGGACAAGGAGTCCAGGGGACTTTTGCAACCTTGGACTGAGAGCCTCCCCACCAGTGGTACGAGATTTGACCTGCACATCGGTCCATCCACACTAGGTCTTGCTCCCCATCGAAGGCATACCACCAGCAGCAGCAGCACAGGCTGGGATCTGTTCTTACATTGGTGAGGGGCTCAGGCTCCAGGGCTGGTGAGTTTTTATTTTGAGAGTACCCATTCCTGGGAAGGGCCAGGAGCAGCAGTTATAGGAGCTGAGTGTGTCCTAGATATTTGTATATTACTGCTCAAAGGGCACAGAAAGGTCCAGGTCCCCCTACCAGCAGGAGGCAGGGATGATCAGGACTGTGTCCCCAGACATCTAACTGCACAGCTATGGTCAGGCAGTGCCATCAAAGGTCTGTTTCAATCCCAAAGTTCGGACAAGTAACTCAAGCAAAAACAGAATAACAATGGGAGTATCAGAGCCAGAACCACTACACAAATGGGTGGGAATCAAGATAAGGATGCTACCAGGTCTTCAAAAAGCTGCATGAAGGTGAGACTCAGTGATGGTACAGTGACTATTATAGAATCTTCTGTTGGGGGCAGGAAGCTTAAGTATGGCTCCAAACTGACATACTACCTACTCCCTTCCTTACATAGGAATGGTCTTTAAGAATGCCACCTCATGGTCTTTTGTCACTCATCTCATGAGCTGGGGCTACTAGTGGAGCACAAGTTTGGCTCTCATCCTGGTAGAAATACACAGCCTCCAGGGACTAGTGTACTCATGATCAGAGGACAGTGTGTTCCCAGGTCTTGTATCCACTTGGCCAGCTTCACATTGTGGTGTCTGTTTAGCACTTGAAAAGGTTCTCCACAGGAATACTGCAGTATGGCCAGTCCCCGCATGCGTATCTCCAAGATTGAAAATGGATGAACCAGCTTCAGGAGGTAAGCAAGTGCATTCCCTTGTCACCACCAGTGCGCTATGTTGAGGCACCAGTGGTCACCAGGGAAAAAGACCAGGGATGTGCTACTGGCTATAGTGAGGGAGCACAGAGACTGCAGCCCAAGAAGACCAAGGCTCTGGAGACTGTGGGGATACAACTGCTGTCCTTGTTCAATCACTAATGCTCTCCAGTCCTCCCTCATAAGGGAATATACACAAGGCACTGTACCAGGTGAGGATGGGGAAGCCTTAATGAGGAAGTCAGCTAGCTTGGAAGGAGAGGTGAGATGGAGGTGTGAACTCCCAAGTGACCCAAATAACTAGGCCCTTACTACTCTGTGCTTGTTCTCCTTCTGGCTAAGTGATGCTCAGCTGTCCTAGTCCAGCCCAGATTTCAAGGCACAACACCACTCAGGCCTCCAGGAAGCACCCTAGGCTTGTTCTGCTCCTTTTCTCTTGAGGAGTAAGTATGTCACCTTCAGGGCATTGGCCCTGTGCCACGTGTGGATTAGAAATTGGTATCTATTTTCTGTAACATATTGATTTTATGTGGTGTAGAGGACCTTCTGCATGATAGGGGAGCATAGGTCCTTCTTAAGGGACTCCTCAGACAACAGGGCATCAGAATCATCACCATGAGGGTGAAAAGGAAGTTACTGCTGCCCACCCTGCTCAGAGCAGAAGACACTGGGTTCCACAAGGGCATCCTCGCCTACTTCTTTCTGTTCCTCTTTGGCTGCAACAGTGTGGATGTGGTTGTCCCTCATCCAGCCTCTCAGTAGATTCCCACACATTGGGGATCAGAAACCAGTGGGAGTGAAGAAGGGATCTCGGCCTCCTGAGGAAAAGGAGTCTTGAGATCAGGTGTTTACTATTCACCCCAAGGAAGCCATAGTCAGAGATCTGTTGTTTTGCTGTCAAGTGTAGCTGCCCTAGAAGAAAACTTTTTCCTTAAATCTTGTGAACCAAACAAAAGAATCTGCATTTTTTTTAAAACAAAAATTCAGAATCCTTTTTCAGTTGTCATTGGTGGAAATCAGAACTGGTTCTGCAAGTTGAAGATTTAGGAATCTAGCTTTCTGTTGCACATTGGAACAATTTATCCAGTTCAATGGTTAGAATCATACAGTTAATCAGAAATGTATGTTGCAGAAATGTTCATGAATTTCTATGAAGCAGAAAGGATCTTGTGTTGCAGTTGATTCTTCATGTTTTTAGCGACCCCAAGCCATGTCATGATCATCTGTAAATAAGAAAAACAAACAGTTGAGAGTTCACACACAGTAAGGATAAATAAAGAAATCTGCCTAAATATCTGCTTTGGTAAGCTCAGGGACTGGGGCTTGGTTCCTGTCCTACATGCTGTGCTGGCCCTGCCCCTGGGGCCAGCTGAGCTGGTGATCGAGTCCAGGTGTGGTGGTGCACACCTGTAATCCCAGCACTAAGGAGGCTGAAAACAGGAGGATCACTATGAATCAGACATGTATGGTGAGGCCCTGTGCCAAATACATAGAAAAGAAGAAAGAAAGAAAGAAAGAAAGAAAGAAAGAAAGAAAGAAAGAGAGAAAGAGAGAGAAAGAGAGAGAAAAAGAAAGAAAGAAAGAAAGAAAGAAAGAAAAAAGAAAGAAAAAAAGAAAGAAAGAAAGAAAGAAAGAAAGAAAGAAAGAAAGAAAGAAAGAAAGACCTGATCACTTCTGAGGTACTCAACTACACAGCCATAGATGTAGGACTATGTTTCAGTTACTTTTCACTCATTGTTGGAACAAAATATCTGGCATTCAGAATTTAAGAAGAAAAGATTTATTTAGCTTCAGGGGATAAATTGAGGAGGCTTCCATCCCTACTTGGCTGGCTCCAAGGCAAGGAGGCACATGGCAGAGGGCAGCTTTTCAAGGTGCCCAAAAACAGCAAAAGTAGCAAGAACAAAAGGGAGGAGCAGCAGAGAGCAAGCCTCTTGCCCTTCCTTACATTACACACAGGCTACGGGCCCCAGCGTAGGCATCACATTCACATCTACAACCCAGCATTGAACTATGAATCAATCAAATGCTTTAGAAGCATGAGGCTTTGAGGGGACAGCTAGACACAGTCCATAACAGGCTGATAGCAGACATAAACACAGAGCTTCTCTGCCCCTGTCAGGGCTGCCTACCTCTCTCCCTTGGCACTCTGGTAGATGGGGGCAGTTTACTTCAGTGTTCTCCCTGGCTATCAAAATACCATTCTCCACTCCCACACAAGCACAACCAGTCAGGCAGCTGGGGTCCCCACCAACTTGTTCATTTCAGAAGATATTGTTCCCTTTGTGGGAAGGCAAGGACACCTTAGAGTGACTAAGATTGAGAATGAATGGATTTGGGCTCTTTTTTATATATCGAACATTCACAACAAGCTTTCCAGAACATTCTTTGGATTTAGCTTCTATCCTCACTGAGGCAGGTCTATAAGCTGCCTTATAGTAGCACCTACTAGGTTGTAGTCTAGAAGGGTTAGCTCATGTGTGCTGGCCTCTGTGCCACAGACCAGGCCTTCTTAAAGCACTTACTTTGATGCTCCTGGAAAAAAGAATTTTTAAAAAAATGAGATAAAATAAAACAAAAAGAATGTTAATGATGGCAATGCATCATTTATTCCTCAGCATCTGAATGCAGAGTTTTTAATTTTCAGCAGGGTAATGATATTCAAGAATAGGATTAGAGATCAGCCTGTTTGGGGAGCCACGCAAAGGTTCATTTACTCCTTTATTACTTTCCATTATTGAAGGCCCTGTGGAGACCAAGAGAATAAAAGTTTCAGCAGCTGTATGATGAATTTATGTTTTGAAAGTTGCACTTGAGGGTCAGGGAGTGTGGCTCAGGGCACGGTGCTTGCCTAGCACGGCCGAAGTCCTTGGCTCCGCACCATAAATAAAACGAAATGAAGTTGTACACAAACTCAATATGGTTAGTGAAGCTTGAGCAGCCTAGCCCTAAGTTCATTTTATTAGAAGAGTTGGTGACTAAGCATTAAATAAGGATAGATACGCTTGAATTTCCTGTGTCAGAAAAAAAAAAAAAGGCAAAAATTGAATCCACATATTTCTAATATGAAGGTAATCGGCTGCCACCTAGTGTTCAGTTTCTGCAAACACTGAGGTTGAAAATTTAAAATTGCTGAATTTCAACTTTTACAGAGACTGTTTTTGATCATTGTTTTTGCATCCATATCTATATTTATCTGATATCTATATGTACAACCATGTTTCCAGTGGCCAAATTAGATTACGACAGGCACATACATGAGATAATTGCTAGCATTAAAATTCTAGTCATGTAATGGGCTGGATATATCAATATTATTGACACTAGGACACTGAGGAAGATAGTCAAAGGCCTTCAGACTTCCAGTTGTTCCACAATGTCTTTTGAAAGGCTATTTAATTTGTTATCCAGATAGTGTCAGAGGCCAGCCAACATGATGCTCAGTGGGTCCGTGCACATCATTGTCTCCTTTTTCCTCTGAGTGCCACACCTCCCCTCCTCATGCCACCATCCCAACAGGTCTCTGGGCATCATCTACTGATACAATAAAGATGATCTCAATACTTGCTCATTCATCCTCTTCAAACAGCAGCTCTTTCTCTTCAGATTAATTCTTCGCAAACTCATAAGCAATATACCTTAATATATCCCTAATTATGAAGAAGTTCGTGATTGTGAACAGGCATCCAAAAGACATCAAATGTGTACATTTGTCTTGGTTACTCTTTGCTCATTGCTGGGACAAAATACAAACACCAAAAATAAAGGAGGGAAAGGGTTATTTAGCTCATAGTTTGTGGAGGTTTCAGTCTATATTCTGCTGGCTCAAAGGCAAATGGCAGCAGTTCTTGGCATCAGAAAAGAATGCAGAGCAGAAGAGGAGCAACAGCTGTGGCATCCATCAAGCCTCTCTCTTCCTTTTATGTTGACTGTGAAGACTGGCCCTCCACTGAGAAGATCAGAGCTCCTCCGAAGTGATGTGGCTGCAAAGTGGCATGATCAAGACCAGGACTTCTCCAAGGGGTGAAGGTGGGGGTGGGGTGGGCAGAAGACTTCTTCAACTCCTTTAAATACACTTTTTGTGCTGAGTCACTCTGGGACAGGGTTAAACATTTCATTTAGCATTTAACAAGTGAGTATATGTTTCAAGCTCCTTTCCTATGACTAACTCCTAGTTTGTAATTTATCAGCATGAGTTTAAAATCATACCTGCAGGTAGGCATGGGCCCAACTGCCTTGGGAACTATTAAATAATGCTTATTCCAGCATAGATCCTGGAAAGTAGACAAAGGAGATGAGAGAAGCCAGTCCTTAGCAGAAGGACACGGCTGCTTGGCTGATCTTGGTGTAAAAGACCTATACTATGAGGCACAGAGGTAATCAGAATGGGCAAATTCAAATAGCTTCTTCCAGAATTGCAGAAAATAGCATTGCTGGGCCTGTACCTGGCCCGTGATAAACTGCCTTCAACAGAGCACTCAGAAAGTCATCCAAGCTTTTCCCAAATGGTGTGTTGTCCTATGGCACCATGATCTGGGCTGATCGTCATGTCTGTTGCTAAACCACGCACACCATGATTTGCTTCTCTGTCTAGCATCAGAAGTCTTATTTGGTCTTTTGCAAATTCAACTGCATTCACTTCATTTTTTGTTTTATTTTATTTTTGATAGTACCAGGGATTGAACTCAGGACCTTGTGCTTACCAGGCAAGCACTTATTCCACTGAGCTAGTGTGTCCCCAGCCCTAAACTATACTCACTTTGTACATAGTTCCTTGTAGAGAAGCACATGGGAAAGTCATCAGCAAAGATCCCAAGATCCTCATCCCCTTAATATTGTCATTGGCTTTCGAAAAAAAATCTACCCATCTCTCCTTCCTGACCTCTCCATCTCTGTAATGAAGCAAGACTAAACCCAGCATCAGTTCTCAAATTCCCTATGCAGTTCAGGCTTCCTAACCCTTCCATGCCACAGAAAAGTCCCTTATCCAAGCCCAGTGTAAGTTAGCTGTTGTTTTCCCCATGGGGGCAAAGTGGGAGATCCTCTCTTTTCTAACTTATCTGTTGTCTGGCAGAGCTGATTTTTTTTTTCTCTTTCTCTAGTTCTACTCTGTTGTTTCTATGGATGAAATAAAAGTTACAGTCAATATCATCAACCCTGGTGCCTTCCAGACAAACACTTTTCTTAGGTTACAACCAGAATTTCTTATCTATTATCTGAAGTCCAATAATTCTAACATACTTAATCACTGCCCAGCAAAAAACTGGAATATCACCACTTGGTCCCTCCTTGTTTTTTAAGACCTAAAACTTATCTGATTCTAGCAGCATGACTTCTGACTTTCAGCTTAATTTCTTTGAAATTGCCATTTTGATTAGGCTCTAATAGAAACGTAGTACTATAGATTTTACTTTCACTGCAAACAAGGCATCCTCCTTTGTGTCTGAGCCATATTTGTGGGTTGTTCTCTCAATCACTGTTCAACCAGTCTATAGGAGTGAATAGGAATAATAAGGTACCAGGTGATCACTGCCACAATTCTCAAATCACCCAGTACTGTAAGCCATTTTCCATCTCCGTTCTCCCGATAACACCTTGCAAAGGATACCCAGCTCAGCATCCTTACTCCCTTTTGTCCTTACGTGTCTATATGAAAAATCCAAGTGCACACTTTGACTTAGGATGCTGGCTTCCCAGGGAAGTGAAGAGAGTGCCTCAATTCTTCTTTCAATGATGTTTTTGCACATCTGGTCCCCTTTATCTAATATCAATCTCTTGGGGATGTGGGCAGTACAATAAAGAGCAATAAGAGCTTGGATCTTCTGTTCCCAATTTCAATTTTCTGTCTTCTGTGACCATATTGTAAGTTTAGGTTGTCCTGTTGAGCTTCAGTTTTAGAAAAATCCTCATGGGGTTATAACTTTCTGTTCCTCCCTCAAAACCTTCTTCACCCCTGCTCCTCACCACACTCTTAGTAAACAGTGTGCTTGCTGTGGTTGTATTAGGGTCTCAGATGCAACAGAATCTGTCATAGCTTCACAGGAAGGATAATAAAGCTAAAAAACTAAGAGTGGAGAGCTAGGTGACACATCATATTAACTGATTTTTTAGCCTGGACTTTGCCTCAAAAATAAACAAATTAGTAGAACGTACACCAAAAATCACACAATCATCTCAACAGAGGAAAAAATAAAATAAAAGCATTTGACAAAGTCCAGAAATGTATTCATGAAAAAAAAAAAAAAAACCCTACAGAACACTGGAATAGATGATCTTCACCTCACTCTTAGAAAAGCCATCTATGCAACATCTAACGTCATATTAAATGGCCAAAAACTGAAAGCTTTCACTCTAAAATCAGGAACAAGACAAGGATCTCCATTATCACTGCTCCTATTCAATATCAAAAATGGGTATCTGAGATAAATATTTACTTGTCAGATAAGAAAAACAAATAGTAAATAAATGCAGGAAAAAATGTTCAACTTCATTGACCATTCATGAGATGCAAATTAAAGCACCATTGAGATTCCATCTCATTTCAGAAAGAACAGATATCATCAACAAATCAACCATCAAATGCTGGCGGAGCTGTGGTGAAAAAGGAACAATTCTCTACTGTTCATGGGACTGTAGACTGGTACAACCACTGTGGAAATCAGTGTGGAGATTCCTCAAAAATCTAGGATTAGAAGTTCCTTTTAACTCAGCTATTCCCCATCTGAGTATTTTTCCAGAAGCAAATAAGCCATCATACCGTGGCTATATATGTGCACCCATATTTATAGTAGCATGATTTGTTATAGCTAAATCTTGAAAGCAACCCAAAAGCCCATCAACTGAGGAACAGTAAGAAATGGATTAAAGATGATGTAGCCTTTTTTCACAATGAAATACTACTCAGCCATAAAGGATAAGCTGGATACTTTTATATGTAAATGTATTTGATCCAACATCATACTTACAGGTGATATAAATCACACCCACATGTTTAAATATCATACTGTCTCACCAATGAGAGAAACTGAGCTAGAACATAAGATCCAAATTGTACAATAGATGTTGCAAATTGAGAAGAAATGGTTCAAAAGAAAATACAAACTGTGATCAGGAAAAGAGGGAAGGAAGGAAGGGAAAAAGACAAACAAATTAACTCTCATTTTCTTTCATTATCTTTAAAAATTACTTTAAAGAGAGTATAGTAATAATTGATAAGACATTAAAACTGGTACACATTTAGAAGACCAAGATGACATGTATTTTAAGCATGGTTTTAGTACTACACATTGCTGTCCTCAATATAGTTGCTTAGTTTACAGATATCAACATAGTTAGTCAGGATGAGATTCTACTCATTAATTGCTGTCTTCAAAAACCTGATGAA
>PVKN010032732.1:0-12192 GCA_004027915.1 Capromys pilorides
GGTTTATCAAAAACTTCTGATACAGCTGATCTCTTTGGTTCAAGACATAGTGTTCCTCTGGCTTCTGAGACACCGTTGCATGCTGATGTTCCTGCTCTTTTACTGCTATCACTCCTGTGTCGCTGCTATGTTTTGGATTTGAGGTTCTCCCAGTCTCACATGTTTGGAAGGTGACTGTATCTTGGTGGATTGCTCCACCCCAGGCTCATAGCTGATGCGCTGTTAGGAGGGACCAAGCTGGAGGTGCGGTTGTGGGGGCTTGACCTGGAAGAGTGCACCTCTCTGCCCAGCTCCTCCCTGGCCACCATGACAGCAGCAGCTGTCTTCCCCAGTGGGCCTTTCCACACTGTCCTTCCTGCCTGGGAGCCAGCCAGCTATGAACTGAAACATGAAGGAATCTTCTAAAAGAAGCCCTTCTTCCATTGGTCGGTGGGTGTCAGGCACTGCCCCTCAGCTACAAGTCACCTTTGCTGGCTCATTCTCTCCTCTGAGACATTTCATGGTTTTTTTTTTGAGACAGGATTTCACTGTACAGTTCAGGCTGGCCTTGAGTTCACTCTGCAGCCCTGACTGGTCTTAAATTCATGTCAATCCTCGTACCTCAGCCTCCCAAGTGCTGAGATTACAGGTGTATGAACCATGCCTGGTGTTTACCACTATCTTTTTTTGGGGGGGGGATTTGGGGATTGAACTCAGGCCCTTGTGCTTGCCAGGCAAGCACTTATTCTACTGAGCTATCTCCCCAGTCCCCTTTACCACTATCTTGAACTTTAATTTCATCTACTCTTTTGGATATTTCACCCAGTCTCATGTTCTTAACTATCATCTAGGTGCCAACAGGTCTAAATGCCTATCTCTAGCTCACACAGTACCCTTAAACTCTAGCCTTAAATACCCAGCTGCCTACTAAATAATTCTACTTTTCATAACTGAAATATCAAACTTAACCAAAGCTGATCTCTCACTGTCCTCCTAAAGCCTATTCCACTCGCAGACTTTGCCATCAGTCACTGTTAACTTTGTTTTCTCAGCTGCTTGTATCAAACTCCTTGGGATCATCCTTAATTCCTTTCATTTCTCCCACTTTGAACTCAGTGCATTTCCACATGACACTGTTTGCACTACCCTCTCCCTGAACCAAACCATCCTCCTCTCTGCCAGGACTGTTGCAGTGGCCCTATCGTCTCCCTGCTTCTATACTTAGTCTGCGCCAATTATTCTTAACATAGTACTGAAAAGAATCTTTGAAAAACACTGGTTTACATGGCTGTTGCTCTGTAGTCACTTCTCACTTCATTGAGGGTGAAGCCTTTCGACAGTCCACAGGTCTCCTCACAACTTGCACTGCCATGGCCTCCCACACTCTGACCGCACTGTCTGCTACTCTTTGCTCTGGCTCAGCTCCAACCTCACTGGCCTCTCACTGTTCCTTCCTTCTGTCAGAGTCTCTTCCCCTAGATAGCCACATGCCTAGTCTTCACACCTCTTTCAACATTTTGTTCAAATACTTTTTAGTGAGGCCTAACTTGGCTACCTTAGCAAGAGATATAACCCCCAATTCTAGGGAATCACTTTTTATTTTATTTTTTGACTTCTTGAAACAGGGTCTCATTATGTAGTTCAGGCTGGTCTTGAGCTCACTTTGTAATCTAAGCTGGTCTCCAACTCCTATCAATCCTCTTGCCTCAGTCTCCTGAGTGCTGGGACTATGTCACCAGGCTTAGTCTCAACCCTCTTTTTAAATTGTCACTTTCTTCCTTATCACCTTCTAACATACCACACAATTCCTTTTGTGTTTACTGTATGTCCCCTCTACCTCCAAATAATAAGCTTATAAACATCCTGATGGTTCTAAATTGCCTTTGCCATTACTCCTATACCTGTCTGTTAAAATCTCCTCATATCGCTAACTCCAAAACCTTTCTGAAGAGCCAGACAAACCCTGGTCCACTTGACTTCTCTATTTAAAATCTAATATGGCTTGTCCCAAGGTTGATGAGCTTTGAACCTCAAAATAATATCATAAAACTGTCTTTTTAGGGCTGGGGATGTAGCTCAGTAGTACAACACCAGCCTGGTAGGTTGAGGCCCTGAGTTTATTCCTGACATAAAAAAAAAAGAAAGAAAAAAATATACATATGATATGCATTCACTACCTCAGTAAATGACTACCACACTCCCTCACTATTTTTTAGTTTGACTTTCATGGACTCACTGTTTCACACATTTTCAAAAATATTAATATAAATTATTTATTACAGATTTTTGCTACATCACAGAATGTATACTATATGCAGTACCATATAGTATACCTATGTTGTTGAAATTACATAGGTTTATGAGTTTAGAAAATAGTTTATCACAGTAGAATGGGGTTGGGATGATAGCTTGGCAGTCTAAGTTCCTGCCTGCTAAGCACAAGGACCTGGGTCCAATCCTCAGTACTGCAGTGCCAGCTCTGTGCTGAGCCAGCCACAGAACCCGGGTATGGTGGAGCACACCTGTAATCCCAGCCCTGGGGAGGCTGAGACAGGAGGATCACTATGAGTCTGAGCTGCATAGTGAGACACTGTACAAAATAAATAAATAATCTTTTAAAAAATAGCATTAGAAATGTTTTTAAAAGTGTAGGTAGTGCTAACAAGATAGCTCAATAGACTAAGCACCTGCTTGGCTAAGTGCAGGGACCAGGGTTAGATTTCTAGCACCACATGCCTCAAAGGCCCTGCCCCCAGGCACACTGAATTGGCCATTGAGACAGGGCAGGGTGCCTGCAATCCCAGTGCTGGGGAGGCTGAAACAGTAGCATTGCCACAAGTCTGATCTGCATAGTGAGATTCTGTATCAAATATATTAAAAAAAAAAAAAAAAGCATGGGAAAGGTTTACAAGGATGTGGGAAGGGTTTGTAAAGTATACATATTGCTAAAATTAATACAATGTCTATTTTCACTTATCATGGGGGTGTCTGGAACATAACCTCTGCCATGAGGGACCACTATACTCTTAGTATAGCTAAGTTGGTGCCAAATTAATCATTTTCAAACACTAATTTGAGTTTTCCACAGTAAACCTCTCTGTATTACTGAGAAGCCTTTCATTCATTTGGCTGATATCAGAGTAATTTCGCATTCTGGTGCTTTGAAGAGATAGCACTCTTAGATTTCCCAGGTAACCAGACAAAAACAAAAATTCGGCCTAAATAAAAAGAAACGATACCTACTAGATACAGCCCAAGACTGGAAATTATTCAATCCTAGCACCCAGCTTTCACCCTTATTAGTCTTAGTATATCTCTTAGGATTAAAATCACATACCTAGATGCATCAAGGAATGGTCTGTGGGCTAAGCTGATCCATTCTTCTTGATTGGATGAGTATTTCGGCTCCCGGGGTGTCTCACCCATGGTGTCCAAATCTACTAAATAGTGACATTTACTGATGTCTATCTGAAATACAGAAAATCCACCTCTTCGTCAGTAATTACAAAGGTCCCTGCAGGGTTGTAAATGAACATGAATTGCAATCCTAAGAATTCCACATGATTTCGGAGGAACAAACACCCAAGTCCTCAATGGTACCTGTGTCTCTCCACCAGGAGAGTGTTGGGGTACTGCTCAGACTTGTAGGGGCGGTGTGTGCTCACTCCCCCAATCCTGTAGATAAGCTCTGGGTGGTCTCACTTTGGGTTCTGAAGTCCCCTACCCCCACACCGTATAGTGAAACACAGTCCTGAAAAAAAAATCTCTCACATTCTGCCTCCTCTCTCTAAGCCTTAGAATAATTAGTGGCCACACAAGGGGAAAGAAAAGATTATACAAGTCTCTGTGAGATAAAGCTCAAAGAGGAAAAAAATGCTACTGATACAGTCAGCTTTAAAAAGGTGGGGGGCATGGATACGGCAGCACAGCACCTGCCTGGCAACCACGAGTTTGTGAGTTCCATCCCCAGTATCAAAAAAGAAAAGTAAGTCTCAAGAAAAGGAAAATATTTTTCATGTATTTTACATGCAAACTATGTGACAAATATTTTTAAATCATGATAACAAAGCCCATAAAGATTCCTATTTTACAAGTAAAATAAACAAATCAAGACTCAAACTAGCACCAAGCATGGTGGCGCAGGCCTGTAATCCTAGCACTCAGAAAGCTGAGGCAGGAGGATTACCACAAGTTTGAGGCCAACCTGGGTCATACAGTGAGTTCAAGGACAACCTAGACTATACAGCAAGGCCCAGTCTCAAAATTAAATAAGTAACTCAAATTAACTTAATTTTTTTTCAAAATACATACTTTAAGACCCTAAGATGTACTAATCATTAACTTAGAGTTAAGGATACAAGACCAAGTAAATAAGACACAGTATTTATCCTAAAAGTATTTACACTTCTGATCAAAATCACAGGAGCACATAGCACAGTCATATTTGGAGCCAAGTCAATGTAACTTCAAAGGTTACATCTCAAGACTGAAAAAGAAAAATGACTGAATCAGAGACAAAGAGCTTTGAGGACCTCATCTAAATGCCTCTTTAAAATTAAAATGCAATAAATAAATAAATAAAATAAAGCAGGGCCTGCAAGACAGCTCAACAAACCAAGTGCCTGCTTAGGCACGCACAGGGACCAATATTCAATCCCTGGCACCACATGCCACCTCCCACTCCCCCAACCAAGTGACTGAGTCCAGGGTGGTGGTGCACACCTGTAATCTCAGCGCTGGGGAGGCTGAAAACAGGAGGATCACTACAAGGTTGAGCTGTGTAGTGAGACCCTGCACAAAAACAAAACAAAACAAAACAAACCCTAAAGTTAAAATGCAAGTTAGTTGACAGGTAGAGAGTGTTTAACTTGCCTTGGGCTCAATCACCAGCACCATAAAAATTAATTACTCATGCAATTATTTTAATTTAAAAAGAAGTTATCTTAGTTAAGCTTGTTGAAGCTTAGCTAAGCAGGTGCTTTAAACTGCTGAGGATCTCACCAGCCCCAAACTCACTATTATAAAAATGTCAACCCTAAATAAATTGATTGCTTAAATGCAATCTCAATTAAAACTCCCAACAGACATGTGATACTTGACAAGGTGATTCTAAAATGCTTCAGTTAAGATAGAAACCAGCTAAAACATGAATAAATCTGTAGTAAATTTCATATTTTAATGGTGAATGATCCATAGATTTTCTGTGGGATCAGAAAATTTGCTCTAACTACTCTGTTCAACTATGTACTACAGCTTCTAGAAAAATTAAGAAAAACATACAAAAGAGAAAAGAAAAGGAAAGCAAGAAATAAAGCTCATTCAATGAAACCTCTGGTACACACAAAGTGCAGAAGAATCTACAGATAAATTTCTGGGATCATTACACGAAATATCAAGGATACGCTCCAAAACAGCAAGCAAAGGTCTACAGGCACTAAACAACTTAATGAGTATGGGTTTTGGGGGAGAAGGGGTGATGAAAATATTCTGAAGTTAGTCATTGAAAAAAAGACAGAATTAGTGATTGATGATGGTTGCGCCATATTACAAATGCACTAAAAACACTTGAATTAGATTCTTAAGATGGTAAATTTGACTATGTGTATTTTACCACAATTTTCAAAAAGTCATTGAAGCTGGGCATGGTGGTGTACACTTATAATCCAGCACTTAGGAGGCAGAGGCAGGAGGATCGCTGTGAGTGTGGGCTACAAAGTGAACTCAAAACCAGCTTGGACTGCATAGCAAGATGCTGACTCAAAAAGACCAAAAAAAAAAAAAAAAAAAAAAAAAAAAAAAAAAAAAAAAAAAAAAAAAAAAAAAAAAAAAAAAAAAAAAAAAAAAAAAAATCAACGAAATGGTATATTTTATTTCAAAAAATTTTGATACACAATAAAACAGATCTTATCACTGGATATAATTTATTTCCAGATGACAAACTCACTTTTGTGTGTGTGTGTGCCTAGCTCAGCCCACCCTAGTGGTCGGGCTGCTGTGGCATGTGGAGCTGGGGATCGAACTGCGGTCCTTGAGCTTGTTGAAGCTTAACTAAGCAGGTGCTTTAAATTGCTGAGGATCTCGCCAGCCCCAAACTCACTATTATAAAAATGTCAATCCTAAATAAATTGATTGCTTAAATGCAACTTCAATTAAAACTCCCAACAGACATGTGATACTTGACAAGGTGATTCTAAAATGTACATGGAAATGGAGAAGGACAAGAACACCCAAAAGCACTCTTAAGAAGGAACAGGCTAACTCTAAAGCTACAGTAAATAAGGCAGTGGGGTGTAGGGTCAATAGACTAACACAGCTGTAGGCTCAGGAAACCTGACTTGTAACAAAGTGACACTGCAAAGCAGTGGGAAATGGATGCTCTTTTTACTAGGATAACTTGATATCATTCAGAGAAAAATAAAACTGGACCCCATCCCAACTCTACATACAAAAATCAATGTCAGATGGATTATAAAAATTTATAAAAAGAAATGATATACAAATTTAACTACATTGAGCTGGGGATATAGCTCAGGGGCACAGTGCCTGCCTGGCAAGCACAAGGTCCTGAGTTTGATTCCTGGAACCAAAAAAAAAAATTATTTGTCTACATTAAATTGAGAGTATTTGTTCATTGAAAAGATATCATTAAAGGGCCAGGGAGATAGCTCAGTGGACTAAATGCCTGCTTAGGCAAGAGCAGGAACCAGGGTTCAATCTCTGGCACCACATCCAATGCCAGCCCTGCTCCCGGGTGCACTAAGCCAGCCAAGGAGTCCAGGCATGATGACGCATGCCTGTAACCCTAGCACTGGGGAGGCTGAAAGCAGGATCACCATGAGTTTGAGCTGTGTAGTGAGACCTTATACCAAATACATAAATAAAAAAAAAAACCTCTTTGTAGTCGACCAGATACAGACAAACCACCAGTTTAAAAATAAGCAAGTAATTTGAGTACGTACTTCATAAGAACTCCAAATGGCCAAAATATAAAATTTAACAACCAAGCAATGCAAAATAAAATCACAATAAAAATTATAATATCAAATGTGATCAGAATAGGCAGCAATAATCATATGTTGTGGGCAAGAAATTAAACTGGTATAAAATCTATACCAACTGTTAGACTCCACTAAAATTTTGGGACTTTTTGGCACTGGGAATTGAACTCAGGACTTTGGGCTTGGTAGGCAGGTGCTACGCTGCTGAACTTTACTACCCGGCCTTTCTACTAAAGATTTCTTTTTTTTTTCCTTTTTGAGACAGTCTTGTTATGCAGTTCAGGCTGGCCTTGAACTCACTTTTGTAGCGCAGGCTGGTCTCGAACTCACACCAATCCTTCTGCTTCAGCCTCCCAAGTGCTGGGATTACAGATGTGCACCACCACGCCCGGCTCTGCTAAAGATTTTTTAAAGATGTCTTTCAGCAATTACAGGCAATGAGTTAATACCTAAATCTAAAGCTGGCTGTGGTGGTATACACACCTGTAATCCCAGCACTCAGGAGGCTGAGGCAGGAGGAGCGGAGTGAGTTTGAGACCAGCCTGGGCTACAAAAAAGAGCTCAAAGCCAGCCTGAACTGCATAGTGAGAACCCGTTTCAAATTGGAAAAACAAAAAACAAAAAAACCCCCTAAATCTACATATTAGATTCTATTATATGAAATAATATTTGATGTTTAATCCACAAAAATGAAACTATATGTGATCGAACCTAAAGTGTGTCCAGCAGAAATCTGTGCATTCAAAGACAAGCTCAGCAAACTTCAATAAAGTGATAGTGCTTATAGTTGGCCCAGACTGGAAGCCAGCCAAACATTCATCAATAATAAAATCATAAATCATAAATAAACTACAGTACAATCACACACTGAAACACTGCATAATAATGAAAAATAATAAATTAGTTATATGCAATAATATGTCATTATTAAAATAAAATTTTGGTTTTTTGAAATGTATTTAGGACAGGGTCTACAGGGTCTCACTATGCAGATTGGACTCATAGCAATCCTCCTGTGTTCAGCCTCCCAAGTGCTGGGATCACAGATGCGCGCCACCACTCACAGTCTCAATCCTCCTGTGCCCTGAGGGCGGGGCCGACACAGCATGCTGATGATCAAACCACAGTCCCTGCATCTGCCTAAGCAGGTGCTTTAATCTGCTGAGCTATCTGGCCAGCCCTAAAATAAAATTTTGGACTGGCCATATACCTCAGCAGCATAGTGCCTGCCTTGCAAAAGCAAGGTCATGAGTTTGATTCCTAGTACCAATAAATAAGCAAATAAATAAAATATAAAATGTTCAGTGGAAGATCAAGACACAAGACAGTGAATGCAGTACAATTCAGGCAAATATTGCTGAACACATAGGGACACATGTATATGTGGCAAGTCAAAAGATAAAAGTAAAGAAATTAGCTTTCTAATTAGCTTTGCTAACTATAAATTAGCAAACTGCCTCTGACCGGTATGGATGCGATCAAAAGGAATTGCTGGGAAGCTTTTGGGTGATGCGGACGTTCTACTATTTGACCTAGTGACAGCTGCACAGGCACCTTCCCTATTATTATTGTAAGTTTATGGCATACTTATATTTTCTATATATTTAGGTTTATAAGTTCTACATAATTGAATGCTTTAAATGTTTCTCATGCATGCAAGAGCTACTTGGTCATCTCCAGCTTATAATAAACTATGCTTTTTCCCAACCACTACCTCCCAGCAATGTTCTCATTCTCTCCCAGCATTATTTATATGTAAAAAAATACTTCAGTATCACATCTGTCTCTACATATGGGCTATTCCTCCATGGGGGAGAAAACACACTGAGGATTGACGTCAGACCCAATTCCATTCCACATAACTCTCTAAAAATGATCCTTTGGATAAACACTTCAGGAAACAGCCTTTTTTCATTTGAACACCCACTCTGCAGCTCCCAGAAACTGTAAAACCATGAAAGGAGTTTTTCAAAGAGGCTTTACAAAGGCCTTGCCCCTTTTTACAAGGCTTTACAGGGCCTTGCCCCTGTAATCAGTAGACCCAGCACGAAGCAGAAACTTTCATGGTCCCCTGCTTAACCTCGTTCAAGGAGAAGCCTTTGGCGTGACATTTCCATATCTGACTTCAGCCTGTCTTTTTCTAACCAGGAAAACTACAGGTCTGACCATCAAGACCTGGTGAGGGACACACAGCCTAACAGAGGAGTGAGTGCTAACTAACTGGTAACCCAGCGATGCCCGTCAGCTGAGGCTTTAAACATCACATTATCTGTCAGTAAATTCTGCTTAGATACTAAGGCAAATCATATTAATTGACATACTAATCCATTAAAAATCTGACCTCTTTTTTATGCTTTCTGGGAAGCAACTGCTAAGAAGTTCAATCCTTGGGCCTGACACACAAGGATGAAGGCCCCTAGAAGACAGGGATGAACAATGGCAGGTTCCTCATTAGAGGAAAAATAAGGTTATTAAAAAAGGAATTTAAGGTCAGCAGGCCTACATGCTGGTCTGGTCACTACCACAAACTAGATGGTGACCCAGACTGATTTAGGTGTTTTATAACGCAGTACCTTCTTATGTAAAATAAATATAATACTGCTTATCTCAAAAAGTTCTAATGATTTAAAAAGATAATTATTCAAATACAACTTCTAAACTATACAGCATTACACAAATAGCCGGAATGTTAGAAGGAATCTTTGGTAAGATCTATAAAATGAGAGAAAAGAATTCTGGAGCATTAGAATCCATTAAAAGGAATTACTCTTGTCTCAACTAGATGGAGTGTACTGTCCCTTCAAGCTAAACCCAACATGCAGGATGAAAGGGCTACAATAGTCCCAAGTTAGCAATGAATTAGTAGCACCCTCTAAATGATACCAAAACCAATCCTCTGCACATCGACAAAGCATATGTTAAATACATATTCTGAGAACCCTAAACCAGGTGATACAAAATTGTTGCTTGTGCAATATGGATGTAGTTCAGTGGCACAGGGCTTGCTGAGCACATACTAGACCCTAGGTTCCATCTCTAGCACCACCAAAACACAACCCCCACAAAAAAATTTTCTGTAAAACATGTTCCTGTTCTTACATTTATAATTCATGTCAAACAATAACACTGGCAGGCTGGCCAAATAGCTCAGTGGATTAAAGCGCCTCTAAGCAGTGCAGGGGCCAGGGGTTCAATTCTTGGGCCTGACGTGCCACCGGCCCCAGCCCCGCTATGCTGAGATGGCAACTGAGACTGGGTGTGGTGGTGCATGCCCGGCTTTTGGGAGGTTGTAAACAGGTGAATCATTACGAGTCCAATCTAGTAATGAGACCCTGAACACCCTGTAGACCCTTTCCTAAAAAAGGTTCAGAAAGTGGGCCTCAGAAGCAAGCAGACTGCTACTTAGTTTCATTTCAGACTGAAGAGGTAGCACAGGATGCTTGGGTTTAATAGTAGGGGGAAAAAAATATATAACCTCCAAAACAAAAAACTGAGCAAAAACACATACACACACACAAAAACAACATTGGAGTGTATGGCATACAGACAGTAAGTATCATAAGAGCAATTAGTTTAGGAAAGGAGACCACTGAGAATTAGAATAGTTGAAAAGATTTCCTGAAAAGGTTAATGTTAAAGAAAAAAGCCAGGTTGGATGGTGCATGCCTGTAATCCCAGCATTCGATTCCGAGAGGAGGAGGAGGAGGATGACAACCCGGGCAGCTTGGTCACAACTTAGCCAGACCTGACTTCAAAATTTAAAAAAGACTGGGAATGAAGCTCAGTGCAAAGGTTCTGGGTGCAATCCTTGGCAACACAGGCACACACACACACACACACATTAAAGAGCAGAAAACAGGCCAGGGAGATAGCACTCTAAGCACCTTCCTGGCAAGCAAAAGAACCCAGGTTTAATCCCTGATATCACATGCCATGCTGGTCCTGTCCCAGGCCCACTAAGCTGACCACCGAAACTGGGTGTGGTGGCATACGCCTGAAATCCCAGTGCTGGGGAGGCTGGAACCAGAGAATTACTACGAGTCTGATCTGTAAAAGATCAAGAAGAGAAAGAAGAAAGATGAAGATGAAGGTGAAGACAAAGAAGAAGAGGAAAACAGAAAACGAAAGGCCAAAATGAACATGAGCAGGGCTTCCTGGAGAGGAGGTGGATGAATATCTCCTGGGCCCAAAAGGTGCACACTAAGAAAGAAAACTAGACTTTGAGGACTTGCTAATGGGGGCCGCAAATGAGGAGAAACTAGATCTTAACTATGAGCGGTCAGCCAAGTAACAAAATGATGGAAACTTGGTCTTCGAAAGAGGAGTCCAGCCTGGGACAGAGAAGAGGGTACCGTGAAAAAAGCCGAGGCCAGGATGCTACTTGAAAATGTAGTATCCAGATGTGAAATGATAAAATATCTTCTTGAATTTCTATAGTAGTAAAAATGAAAAAAGAAAAGCCTAACTATTTGAAAGAAAATCAATGAAACCAAGATTTCTAATCCAGGAATCTGGAAGGAAATGGGGCTGCAGTGAAGACTGAGGACAGAGGGCAGCTTGCACCTTGTGTCTACTGAAACTAGACGCTGTGCTCACACGGTGGCAAGAAAGCCAATGTGACCACAGCGCTGCTTTCCGGGACACTTTCACTGCTATTTCATGTGTTCCTACTCCTACTTCGGATTTCAGCTAAAAATTACTTCCTTAAAGAAGACATCACTGACCACTTAAACTAGAACAAGTCTCCAAATTACATGTGCTCACAGCAACCAGGACTTTATAAAACAGTTCATAATTACAATCTATGAATCAGTTGAGAAGCTCAGTATAAATGCCATAAAGTCTGGGGCTGCATCTATCTTGGTCAATCCTATATTCCAAAACCCTGCACATACCAAGTACCCCCCACAGGGGCTAAACATATATTCAGTAAAGGTACATGATGCATGGAGAAAGTGAACAGATGCGAGAAGAGGGAAGAGAGAATGAAAGGTAGGGAAAGAGTGAGAAGGGAACAGGAAGGAGTAGGCTGCCACAGATGAAGCTTGACACATGTCTATCATACTAGCCTGAAGGGTGGGAGGTTCAAGAACAGAAGGGACCACAGGAGAGGAGGCAGAAGCAGAAGAAGACAAGTTTCAGAGATGAGGTGGAGAATGGGTTTCTGAGAAGGCTGCAGACTCGGGAAAGGTAACTAGAATGGGTTCAACAACTA
>PVKN010032733.1:0-12200 GCA_004027915.1 Capromys pilorides
AAAAGAGAACTATTGCTCACTTCCATACTTGTCTGTCCTCTCTCTCATACTTGAATGTAAATGCCACAAGATTAAAACTTGTTTTATCCTCAGAACATAAAGAGCACCCAGAATGAAACATGTTTGGCACACTTTCAAGGGAGAAGGTTGTTACGGTTTGTATCTAGTTGTCCCCCCAAAGCCTCATGTAAACCATGGGGTTGTGAAGCGCATGGCTCAAGGGGCGGGGCCAAAGGACAAGGGCGTCGCTTGAGGGGCATGACTGAGAGGTGCAAACCAATAAACTGACTGCACGTGCTGTCAGAGGGTCCCCCCTCCCCGCACCCCTCCCCTCCCGCCCCAGGCAGAGGTCTCTTGGAGGTAAGGAGTGAATCATCCTGGACATGGGAGCTTAGTCTTGAGGTCTTGCTATGTAATTCAGGCTGCTTTCAATTATGAAACCTCCAGTAACTGTGAGCTAACTAAACCTTTCCTTCTCTAAGCTTGTGCGTTGGGTATTTGTCCCAGCAATGAGAGAAAAGTAACTAAGACAAAGGTAATGATGCAATTGTCCTCACATAGGGTCTTTTAAATGCAAAGGACAAGTTTTTGTAAATATTCAAAAGAGACTGAGAGTCATTCTGGGGTTGATCAACAAATGCTTTTTGAAAAAAACCTAGATTGGGATCTGCTTCATAATGAAATAAAAAGATAAACATAGTTTGGGTCACACATAGGAGAGCAGATCAGAAGGACATCAGCAAAAATTTAGGACAAAACAGGGTTTTCATAAGGTAAAGAACACCAGCGTGGCTGGGAGCAGAGTTCACAGGAGCAAGTAGTAAGAGCTGAACCACAAAGAGGAGTGGCTTGAAGAACTTCAAGGCCAGGATGAGAAATTACTGTTCAAGAGGCAAAAGACTCAAGAACATCCATTTACATCAATCCTTAATGAAACTCATCATGTTTTAAAAGGAACGACCATCAAACATTAGATAACAGCATGTAATATCTATACTTCTTTTATTCTACTTACAATGAAGGCACATCTGTAGAAAATAAGAGAAAGGAGAAACAAAGCCACAGGCAGTCACCTTGTCCAGAGCTTTCGCAACCCTGCTTGAGGATAAGGAGCAATAGCAACATGGGTGGGCATGCAAAGACCAGGCCAACAGGCTTTCCCAGGATGCTGTGTGTACAGCACTCTTGGCAAAGGAAGGGACATCACATTTAATCTGACTCAGCACCCACTCAGGCCATAACTCTACTGACAGCTCTGGGACTTAACAAAAACTAGGTTACCGAAGAGCTTCACTTTTATGAAGATTGACCTTGACATTTTCTCTCTCTCTCTCTCTCTTCCTTCCTTCCTTCCTTCCTTCCTTCCTTCCTTCCTTCCTTCCTTCCTTTCTTTCTTTCTTTCTTTCTTTCTTTCTTTCTTTCTTTCTTTCTTTCTTTCTTTCTTTCTTTTTTCTGAGTCCAGGTCTCACTATATAGTGCAGAATGACTGACCTTGAACTTGCTTTTGTAGCCCAAGATGTCCTTGAACTCACAGTGATTTTCTTGCCTCAGCCTTACATGGGTGCACCACTACGCCTGCCTGCCTTTGCCATTTTCAACTTTTTTTTATTTTTTTTTTAGGGAAGGATCTACAGGGTATTCAGGGACTCACCACTAGATTGGACTTAGTGATTCACCTGTTTACAGCCTCCCAAGAGCTGGGATTATAGGTGTGAGCCACCACACAGTCTTTAAACTATTTAAAGGGGAATGAAAGATCACAAATAAAACTTTCATCTGGAATCATTTTGGAATTGTAGAAGGGCTATTGATTGGAATTTTAGGAATGGGAAAACACTGTTTTCTTTCCCCTTTCTTTAAAAATATAAAGC
The DNA here is from genome assembly GCA_004027915.1 of Capromys pilorides. Lineage (NCBI taxonomy): Eukaryota > Metazoa > Chordata > Mammalia > Rodentia > Capromyidae > Capromys > Capromys pilorides. The sequence goes on from PVKN010032733.1 coordinate 1,872, forward strand.
AAAAGATATTTCTTTGTATTTTTAACCTTTTTTTTTTCTTTGTATTGATAACCAAGTAAAAACTGAAAAGTCTGTGTGTGTGAAGAGAGAAGGGCACTGCAGAATTTACAAAGGAACTTGATGATGTCCAAAAGCAAATGGGCAGCGTTCAAAGTGTCTCTGACACAGATCAGCTCTTGCGTGCAGCTCGGCAAACCATATGCTGCATTCACTCACTCCTCGAGGATCATCTGCTTCTGCACAAGTATTAAGATGTCAGCGAAAATCTACCTTCTGGGGAAATCTAATCTGTGGGAGAAGAGCTGCTGACGTTCATAAAAATAGCTGTCAGACTTCACGACTCCTCTGGGACACAGATGATGAAGGGTTATAGAGCCCACAGCTGAGAAGCAAAATTATTTACAGTCTTCAAAGATTATGAAATTCAGAAGCTCAGAATGTGGGGTCAAGAACCCATTAGGGTTCTGGGAGTGGGCTTCAGAATTTCTAGAAATTCCCTGAAATTGAACAAAATTTTGTGTGCCTTGGTAGATGCTTTTGAGAGGTAACATTTATCAGATTCACAAGGGTCCATGACTAAAAAATGACTCAGAACTATTGGATTGTTGTTTTATTTCCAGATACTTTTTCACTCCAAAAATTATTTTTCATTGCTCAAAAATATCTGAACATATAATCTTAAGAGCAATTTAAAAATTAAGGAAAAGGCTTAATTTCTTTGTTCATATCTGCATTCCAAACCTAGTTCCCTGACTCTTGCCTTTACAGCCTATAAAATCCGGAGAAAAATTGTTCATGTGGAGCCCCTCATCCTTTCCACCTGATACACAGGGGCCCACAGGATAACTGTGCTGAGCGTACTAAGCCATTCTACTGATTAAGGATTAGGTTGTTTATAGTTTTCTCACACTGCAATCAATCCCAACATGAAAAATCAAATGATATAGTATTTCCTTGTTATTTTCACCTGCACTTCCCTAGTGATGAGGTTAAAGGTCTTTTCATATGTTTATTGACTATCTGTATTTCCTTTTTAGTTAACTTTGTGTCCTAACAGAGGTAGTTCTCATGCTTTGCCACACATTCAGATAATCTGGGGGCTTAGGACACAGTTGTTTGGCTCCATCTCCAGGTTCTCTGACTCAGCAAGTGTGGGTGGGACTCATGAATTCACACTTCTAGCACATCCACAGGTGATGCTGAGGTGTCTGGCTTAGAAACTAACACTTAAAAACATCCAACTAGTCTATGTACCTTTAGATTATCCTGTCTCTCTGGCTCCCAAACCTGGTCTAACACTAAAATCATCTGTATAGCTTTGCCTAAGTACTAATACCTGAGTTTCACTTGGATTAATATTGTTGGCTATCCTTCTTAACCACATTTTTTAAGGCTCCCTGATGAGTGTAGTGTCCATCCAGGACCTAGAACCACTGTTGGCTGATAGCAGCTGCTTTGAAGGAAGACAAAACTCTTCATTGTAGTTTCTTTTAGGTTACAGCACATCATAGCTATACAATACTTTACCTAGGGCCATCTCAAAACACTTTTGTGCTGTGTTTTATCCACAGACATAGTACTGTGAACTTAACAGCCAAAGAAAAAGAAGATGCACATTCATCCCAAATGTTTATTCTGTGTTCTATGTAGGGACAACCTAATGGAGTAGGCCTTCAGACCTGGGTTTTTATTCTGACTCTGCCATTGACCAGCAATTTATGTTCATCTATTAAATGGACTTCACTGTAGCTACTTGATGACTTATGTTATCAGAAAAAGGTGTACTATATGCCAGAGTTCAGACTGGCAGAAACTGACCAAATCTGCTCTCAAATCTCTCCATACCCTGTAACTACTTTGAGATTAAAATTTGATTCCTGGATTCCTTCACCCTGCTTCAACGATGAAGTAATTCTACTTTTACTCAACTAGTAAAGCAAGCCCAAGTCTTTCCCAGGCCTCTAAATAAAATCCTCATACTACTTTAAAATTTGATCACCCAGGCTGATTCACTTTTACATAAGTGCACAGGAACTTGCTTACAAAGAAAGGCTGTAATAAAATTATTTTTAGTAGCAAGGGGAAGAGGATAACGAATCAGTTACTCAATGTTATTGAGCATCTATGAGATGTGAACAGTGAAGGAGTTCCAGAAAGATGTCAAGCCCACTCTCAAGGTCTTGCAATGGACTGGAAGAGAAGTGACACCTAAGGACAACCAACAAAGTCAAGTGGCTAAAATAGTTAAGTGGTGGAAAACTTTTAAGAGCTCCAACAAGCAAAAGAGATAGACATCTCTTAGTGGCAGTGTGAAGCAAGTCTTGAAAGATTTTGAAGTAAAAGAAGGATGTTGCTAGGTAGAAGGGAGAGAAATGCATCTGATGGGAAACTGAGTAAATAACAGCAAGGGAAGTGAAGTGGTGAGCATTGCAGAAGCCACGAATACAGCAGGTGGACAGCCTAAAGGGAGGCTCATGAAGGGAGTCCTGAGAAACAGAACTGAGGAGAAAAGCAAGAGGATAACTTGTGCAGAACTCTGGAGGCCAGGGAGGATAGATGGGTGTCACTTGATAGATTAGAGTTTTGGGTTGTAGTTCGTCACCATCCTTACATTGAAGAGAACCTTGATTAATTATATTTTTCTGTTTGCTTATTTGTATCTATTTCCAAGTTTAAATTTACGTTTCAACAGATAGAAACATCTGACACAAATACACAAAATGTATTATTGTTAAAAAAAAAAAAAAAGTGTTCTCCCAAGCCACCCAGTTTTGCTCTTTGGCACTGGCGCTACTTTCTGTGTAGTCTTCATGGGGGTTCTTCCACATAGGTGCAGTCAATTCTTCTATTTGTTTTAGTTATGTTCTGTAAAGCTATTGTGAATGGTGAATTAACAAATACTGAACTCCTGTTGCTAGGAGGAAATGTAAGGTTTGGCTCCTCTGAGCCTCTAGCCAAAGCCTTTTCAACAACCAATAAGCAACCTTGTTGAAGTATATTTTTATTTACAGACACCTTACTTAATATATATTGTAGGTCAACATGGACTCACGGCCAGTAGTGCTTAACATACATCTGAACAAAGCTTGTCTAACGCATGTATCTTTCTCTGCAAGACACAGCCTTTTCACCTTTAGGAGCACCAAGAGCACTTCATTACATGAGGACAATTTTAAATGGTGAAACTGCCAATAAAAAGCAGAAAAATAAAAAAGTAGCATCGAATAGAGCACAATAAAGATACCTTTCCATAGTATTAGAGCTGGAACAAGACAACCAGTTCTCTGGAAGAGAGGACATTTGGATTAGAAGTAGAATCAGTCAGGGGGATTTTAGGGTAGTTATTGCATTCAATTCTAATCCACCACTTTCTTCTTAATAACATCCCAAAAACTTAGTTGGAAAGAAGGAATAGATCTTCTCTCCTCACAGAGGGTATTGGAAGTCCTAGGCTCTGGTTAAGGAGAGTAAGACTGAAGGTCATGGAGTTTGTAAAGCTCTGAGAGAATTACCATTTCGTCCTTGAGAACTGATTATTTTGCTGTCCCAGCAGTGTTCTGGCCTGGTTCATGATGGTGGCTTCTACATCTCCTAGTTCTTAAAATAGTAGCAGCTCTCACAATCTTCTGTAAAAAACGGCTATACAAGCCATACATGCATGTCAGAAATAGGATGGGACCTCCATAACAGTGATGTATCAGACATATGCCAAGTGACCTTAGCCTCACAATTCAACATTCTGCATTCTTCACAACATCTGTGCAGGAGCCCCAGGCTCAGGATATGGGCTATGACCTCAGCAGAGCTGCTAATGAATAAACATTATTGTTTTTGTGATTATTTACCTTGGCACAAGTCAGCAATTCTCAATGGGGATAGCATCTCTGCCCTCTGGGAGACATGTGACAATGTCTGGCGATATCTGTGCTTCTTACAACTCAGGAAAAGAGCTCACAACAGAGAAGAAAGGCCAAAGACAGTACTAAACATCTACAAAGCATAGGTCTAGCCCAACTGCCCAAAGAATTATCATGTCCCTACTGCCCAGGGTGAGAAACCCTAGAAAAGGGAGAGCAAATTGACTTTGTTTACTCTGCTGAAGCATCTCATTCAAATTATACTTAAAATATATTGAAGTATATTTCAAAAGTTTTCTAATCCATGTGCTGACAAATCATTATCCTTGAGACTCATGATTTACAGTTCCAAGTTTGACATGAATGGCAATCAAAACCCCACACACAGGAATTAATTTTAGAGATTCATGCTTCCTGTTACACTGTACAGCATTTCATTTTTCATGCTTACACTGCTGACTCAATATATTTTCTTATTTTATAACTTTTCCAAAGCTGTCATTTACAGTGACACTGAGCAGAGTTGACATGAGCTCACTGGATGTAATCTACAACTTTTGTAGCCTACTAATTTCCTCTGCAGCCCTGCAGAAGCTAAGAATAAGATTGGCCCATAACCCCAGGCATTAACCTCAGGACAGCTTTAAGTGTCTAAGCAAGATAGCTAGGGAAAGCACACACGCAGAGATGGAACACTCACTTTAAGAGATGAATTAATTACACATGTATAAGGAATAGGCTATTAAGAGATAAAACTTCTGATAGTCTTATGTTTTTAAATTTTGCAAATAACTTTCTCTGATTCAAATGTGAATTAATGACATCACACCAGGAAAGCATTTTTCTTGCATACAAAGCACCTGGGGATCTTGTTAAATGCCAATTCTGATTCAGTAGTTTGAGGTAGCACCAAAGTGTCTGCACTTTCAACAAACTCTCAGGTGAAGTTGATGCTTTAGCTCACAGACCACCTGTGAGGTTCTAAGTAGCTATTTCTTAGAGTCAGTCACTATCTAAAAGTCAAGGATCATAATACCCAGGACAGTATTTAGAAATCATGTGTATGCCTTCATTTCCTTAACTATACATTGAAATAAAAATCTCTGCATCTCTGCTTTCTTGAGGACATAAAAAAAGAAAATATTTTTTATCAGCTGCAAAGGAATGGGCAATGGTGATAGATAATATTCAGTACATATCTATTTTGACTTTAAAGATTGTCCTTGTTCAAAATGAAGGCACCAAGTTTGCTTTTGAAGATGTAATGACATTTTATTGCCAAATAATGAAAAAAAAACAAAAAACAAAAAACCTCAGACCAGGAATCAGTAAAATCAAATACCCTGCTATGGGGTCACTATGGACTGGCAGGCGGCTCCACAGACTTCAGTGTGAAGTGTATGAAGCTTCTTTATCTTCTGAAAGCCCACAGGTCTAAAGTGAGGAAGACTGGGAATGGATATCACGGAGGGGCACCTGAAGACTTTGAAGCCAAACACATTTGCTGGTTATTTCTTAAGATAGCAGGGTACACCAGGTGCTTGTTCATTGCTATTCTTAAACCACATATATATCTTATCATGATATATCACATAATACTAATAATTACCTCAAAAGTGACATTACTAGGAAATCATGGACTGATTCTCTGCTTTTAACATTTATTGGTAAATATGTCAACTTGCACTTCTCTGTAGAAGAAGGAAAGTTGATATTTCCCAAACACATATTTTGCAGCATGAATTCATAAAGGGGTCTTTGGACACCTGTATAAATACATGTTAAACATAAAGTGATTTAGCAAATGACCTGCCGGTTAATGTAGAATACACAGCACTACCTGATAAGTGATTGCTAATAGAGGTTTTATACTAAAACTTTAGGAACCTCAGCTCTTCCTTAGTTGTGGCTTCTATAGGGGACCAAGATAGCTGAGGTTCACATGGGTGACTCTCATATGCAATTCTTTAAAATTATGACATCTGGAGATATACTGGAGTCAGCCATGGCTGTTTCAAATGTACACTGAGGGAGTGAACTTTGACAGAGGGTCACAAAAGACTTCATTCATTATTACACAAGCCAATCTCAATTATATTTTCCCTATCACCATAACAAATCAACAGCTACACCAAATAGAAATATGAGAAACAAATGGGACAGTGAGTTTGTAAATTTAACTGCTACTGCCCAGTTTGGAAGTCCTTGCATTGCTACATAGTCAGTTTTCTCTTCTTGAATTCTTGACATCTTGTTGCATGTGACTCCTGCCTCTGGGCTACAGGAAAAGTCCTGAGATGGAACTGGTAGCCCAAGGCCCCACTTCACCACTCAGCATTAAGCAAAAATTGCTAATGAGCTAATGTTAAGAATTTCAGCTTTCTCCACTCCTACCAGGAACTTATTATTAGAGGAAACTCAGTGGATGCTAGCATGATGAAAGTACTATCTAGGAAACTAGCAGGAAGGGGAACATCAGTGAAGGTGAGTTTCACATGATGGCACTACTCAGACCTCTGCCCCCTCACACTGGCATCTATGATAAGTCATGCAATTTCATTGGAGAATTCCTCAGGTGAAGCTCCTTGGAACAGACAGGTTTTACTCAGGGAAAACTAGAAAAGGATTGCTTCATGGATCATCTTGTCAATTATGCTTGAAGTATTCATACACAAATAAATATTATTTAAAACTACCCACTCCAAAGCCTAAGCTGAATGCCTTATTACAGCCACTTGGTAAATCTAAGGGTGCTGATAGATAGAAGACTAGGATAATATCACCATTTTAGAAAGTTGAGTAGAAAGTAAAATAACTGGGAGCCGGGGAAAGAGCTCAGGGGCACAAGTGCCTGCCTGGCAAGTGTAAGGTCCTAAGTTCTATCCCTGATTCCACAAAAAAAAAAAAAAAAAAAAAAAAAACAAGTAAAATAATTTATACCAATGGAAAGAAATTTCTTGTCTATTATGATTATGTTAACACTCATATTTTTCCGAATTTCATGTCAAAAAAAGAACTGGTCTATTCAACTGATTTTAGAACTTATATCTACATAAAAACCTACACAATGATGTTTCCAATAGCTTAATGAAATCCCCCAAAGCTAGAAGTAGCCAAAATACCCCTCAACAGTTGAAAGGATGAACCAACTATGGTATGCGCATGCAATGAATTATTATTGAGCAGTAAAAATGAGTTCCAAAGTCTCAAAACAATATGGAGGATAAATGCATATAGTGAGAGAATCAAGTTTGAAAAGCTACATGCTATATGATTTCAACTATATAACATTCTGTGAAAGACAACACTGTAGAGATAGTGAAAAAAAATCACTGATGTCTCATGACTCAAGAAGAGGAGTTGGGTGAAATAAGTGAAAGAAGAATGGTTTTTAGGTCAGTGACACTATTCTCTGTGATATTTTAATGGCAGATAAATGATATGCTTTTGTAAAAACTCACATAAATTACAGAATAAGGAGTAAACTTTAATGACTGCAAAATTTAAAAATCACAGGTCAGCATGCACAAATATACCCTTTGCTCTGTTAGTTGAAGAAGCCTAGAAGAAAACTCAGTAGGAATGAGCTCATGCTTTGCTCAGACACTAGTTTCTAAAATCATGCTCTAATAAAGGCAATCAGGGCTCCGTGCAGAAGTGGCTGGACCAAGGCCTTAGGAAGGAAATATCAAGAGGCACTGGGAGCATCTCATAATGCCAGAAAGTAAGGAGGAACTGAAATAAAGAAATAAGCAATCCTCACACACAATAATGGGAGGAATCACAGGCGCAGAGGATCCTCCTCACCGGGCTCTCAACAGCCAGAACAGGAACAATGTGAGCAACAAAAGAAATAGTAGAATGTATTATGACTTACGAGTATAAAGCAAATAGCTGTGAACCTATACTGATATAAATAAATCTTTGCAAAATAAATAAAAAGCAGAGACAAGGCAAGTTTCCCATGTAGAAGAATTCCAAAGAATTCACATAGATACTCTGTTCTCAAAGAGAGGGAGCATAGCTCTCTACTCCCTTGGGTAGGAGCCATCCATGTGACTTCTTGCTAAAAAGAACAATATGAAAAGTGAAACAGATGAATAATGTTAGAGAATGCTAGAATGATGTCAGAGAAGAGAATCTGGCAGGCATTATCTCAGTCAGGTGACCAAAATGAACTCTAATAGTTACATGTCCTGGGAGTGGAATATAGTGAGATAAAAAGACACTTTACCCCTGAAACCTTTGTCCCCAAAGCTCATAACATTAAATATGAAAAAAAAAATAGAGAATACAGAGCAGCCCATGAAATCCCAGAATGGTGCTCCTCATGATGAAGGTAGCTGTGTATGCAGGTAGGGGCCTACATTCCTTGCACTCAGGAACTGAAGCAGGCAGGTCAAGAAGTCTAGGCCAGCCTGGGCAACTTAGCACAATCTTGTCTGAAGAACAAAAACAAAAATTAACTCTCCAAACAAACAAATAAACAACAACCAAAAAAAAAAAATATTCAAGGTTGTAAAAATCAGAGAAGCTTGAGACCAGCATGTCCAGGAGGAACCTACGGACACACGACAACCAAATGTGATGTGGTATCCTGGGTGGGATACTAGCACAAAAAATGAATATCAGAGGCAGCACAATTATATGCTTTATTAATGACAATAGGTCAATATGTATTTTTTCATTATAAAAAATTCATCATACTGTATTCTAGTAGAAGAAACTGAGTTCAGGATGCATAAAAACTCTGTGCTGCCAGCTTCTCAGGTTTTCTATAAATCTAAAGCATTAATGAATAGTGTCTATTAAAAATAAAACATGTTAAATGAAAGTCTTAAAAAGAAAAAATGTTACTACAGAATAGACTAAGTGAAAAGTGAGGATTTGGGCTCCATTTATGAAAGAAAGTAAATTTCCAATACATTTCTTCACATTCTTCTTTTTCTTAAATTAATTTTTTAAAAATGTATTTGACACAGGGTCTCACTATGCAACACAGAGTTGTAGTGATCCTCCTGTTTCAGCCTCTGCAGCACTGAGATTACAGGCATGCACCCCAAGGCCCAGTCGCAGTGCAGTCAGGGGTGGGACCTATGCAGCATGTCATGCTGGGATTGAACTTCAGTCCTTGTGCTTGCTCTAGCAGGCACTTAATCTGGTGAGCTATCTTGCTGGCCCTTACATTCTTCTTTAATTTGTTATTATTATTTTTTTTTCAAAAACAAGATAGTAGTACATTCCCAATAATTGATACACTGCATATTGTTGTCCTCGTAGTAGTTATACAGAGCACAGGGTATAGACATAACATTTCTAATCAATGTTGGTACAAAAATTTTCTTCTCATTGAACTAAGAGAGAATATTTGTATACATAGTCCAGTATTCCATAATCGCAATGGATTATTGGCAGAACTGGCAATGTTGGCTGTTGATTTAAGCCTTTTACAGCTCAGCATACTAATCTAGCTTTACGTTTTATGCCTCGTGGTTAAACTTTTCTGCAGGGTGGTTAAAGGCAAGTTAAAACAAGACCTGCATAACAAAACATGTAACTTTTGTACCTCCCAAGGTCAGTCAAATCCCCTCAGGATTTACTTTGAAACCATGTACAGTGCTTTGTAGAACTGTTGTCAGTGTCAGCCATCTGGATGAGTCATGGCCATTGCTTGAACAGTTTGCTCTCTGTAAAAGCCTGAGAGAATGTTTTCTTTCTAGGTGACTCTCCTTAGGCACACTATACATCATCTACTCCTTTCCTCTGTGGTCCCATAATCTCCTTTTACAGAAAATTCGGAAAACCACTGAATTATAGGATGTTACAGCACAGGTTCTCTTATATCTTGAGTCCTCACTGACCTTCAAGGGCTAGGGCCAAAATATTGGCTGTCCTTGTAGCCCCTCTTTTTCTCTAAGTTTTGGTCTGTAAACTTACATTCTTAACCCTCCAGAAGAGAAGCTTCATGAAACTATTACTCTAATAGGCAACTTGAGCTTAGCATAGAATTGCAAAGAGGACCTAGCCAAGGATAAGCAATGGCCTGGCTAATCTCCTTCAATCCCATTCCCCTAAATAAGAAGGCTGTCATGCACCAATACCTTGATCACAACAGCTTTGTATCTGTCCATTAGAAACTATTACTGTAGGAGGCTTCTAACTCAGACTATGAAGAGTCATATGAGCTTTGCAGTGGCCCAGACTTGGCCTATCTACAGCTCTGAGGGTGCTGAGGGAGTGTTCTTGGAAACACAGCACCCACCATCTCAGCAAGTTCTCTGATGATGTCAAGTTTCCCTATTTTCAGCAGTTCCTTTGAAACAAATCCTTAAATGCTCTCATGAGTTGCAAGGGAAAATGAGTAACAGTTTTATTTTCTGTATGTGTATCTTTAACATGTGTAGCTATATTTATTAGGCCTTAGACTTTATAAAGGACTTGGGCATGAAAAACTATAAATTTTAAGAGTCCT
>PVKN010032734.1:0-12202 GCA_004027915.1 Capromys pilorides
CCAGGGTATTAGTTCATTACCATAATAAAGCATCTGAGGCAGGCTTCTTCTCTTTTCCTCCTTTGGTTTATGAGTCTCACTACATAGTCTGGGTGGTCAGTGAACTTCCCGTGTACCCCAGCCTGGCCTTGAACTCCTGATTCCCCCACCTTAGCCTTCCAAGTGCTGAGATTACAGGGTGAGCTGCCATGCCTGGCTGAAGCAGTCTTCTCTATAAAGAAAAGATGTTTATTTTGGCTCACGGTTCTGGAAGTGCAAGGTCTGTGGCTCTCACGTGGTCGTGGTGTTCTGCTTGGCAGAATCTTCAGGAGGCCCCCATCATCCCATGGTAAGAGAGAGAGGCAGCACTCCTGTATGTGTCCCTCTCCTTGTCCTCATTCTTTTCTGCAGCCCTGGGGTTGAACCTAGGGCTTTGTATACACTAGGCAAGTACCCTAATGTTATGGTTTGTGTCTAGTTGTCCCCCCAAAGCTTCATGCAATCATGGGGCGAGGACTTCTGGAGTGTGAGACTTGACTCATGATCCACTGGGATTGTGTGTTTTAGTACTGATGGGATTATGGGTCTGAGTACTTCTGGGATTATGAGTGTAGCCTAAGGCGGACAGGCTGAGGCAGAGAGCCTGAATGTAATATAAAGAGACACAGGAGACAGACTCTCTTTGTTGCTCTCTGCTCCCCTGGTTGTTCGACTGCCTCAGTCATCATATTGTTGCTGTTCTGCTGCCATGAGCTGCTGCCCTCTGCCATGTGCCTCTCAGCCTTGGAGCCAGCCGAGTATGGACTGAAACCTCCAATAACTGTGAGCTAAATAAACCTCTCCTTCCTTCATTTTGGGTGTCGGGTATTTGTCCCAGCAAGGAGAGAAGAGTAACTAAGATACCTACCACTCAGCTACACCCTGGCTCTTTTCATTTTTGAATTGTGAGGTCAAGTCTTGCTACACTGTTGCCATAGCTGACACACAGGTGTCCCAGAAAGCCTCATGTGGTGGTGGTGGGGCTGGTAGGTGGGCGGGTCATGAGTGTGTGGTACCGATGGGACAGTGGCTGGTGTGATGTTGGGAGGTGGAGCCTGGGACGAGCGGGTCCCGGGGGTGCAGCCTGGACACAGGTGGTCTTCCTATCCTGATGCTTCCCCGCTGCTGGCCACCATGTCATGAACTAGCGTGCCTTTGGGTATGTCCCTCAGTCGCACGGCCCTCCTCCTGGGAACCACCACAAACTGTGAGGCAAAATAAGCCTCTCCTCCTTTCGCCTGAGTGTGCCGGCTATCTTACCCCGGTGATGAGAAAGTAACTGAGACAACGGCCACCGGTGAATGTGAGTCCCCGATTCTCTTGCCTCAGTCTTCCAAGTAGCTGGGATTCCAGGTGTGTGCCACCCGAGGACCGACGTCTGTCTTTGCTAGGAAGCTCCGAAGATCCAGTCATGGGTGTTATTCTTACTTAATATCAATCGTCTCTCAGTTTCCACCTTCTTAACACTTCAAAGGCCAGGCATGGCGCCACACGCGTGTCAGCCCAGCACTTGGGAGGCTGAGTCAGGACCGCTGAGAGCTGGAGGCCAGCCTGAGGCCACTGCGAGTGCAAGATCCGCCTCAACTATGTAGAGGGACCTTGTCTCAAAAACAAAACGAAAACGCCTCACAGTGGGAATTAAATGTCAACTCTGGAAGCCTTACCAGACACTCAAACCATCTCTAAACTATCGTGGTCAGAGGCCATTCTCCAGGAGCTAGGAAATCAGGCTCTGCCGCTGGGGGCCAGGGTGCTAGTGTCGTGGGGGTCAGACTGTGATTTGAAGGGGCGAGAATATGACCCCCGCATACTGGTCAACTGGGCAAAACAAAAATGTACAAGAACGAGATTCAGTGGCATTTCCGCATCCTGTGAGAAAAGGTGCCTAGCCCTGGGAGCCCTTCTTACTGCGGGAAGAGCATCTCGACAGGACGGTCGCAGCTCTTTAGACGGACTGGGAACCTCAGACCTTGTGCGTGACAACGTACCACAGTTTGCCGGGGCTGTTACAACAGCATGCCACAGACAGGTGATTTAGAAGCAGTAGGCGTTTATTCATTATAGGTTTGGAGGCTGGGAAGGCCACTCACAGGTCCTGGTGACTGCTTGCTCTCTGCGCTAGCCATCGCACGTGCGCCAGGCCTGCGTGGCGCAGAGCGGTGAGGCGGCCCCCCTCAGTCTTTTATGTGGGAGATAATCCTGTTCCCGAGGCTGGAGCCCTCGTGACTGACTGCAGCATTTCCTAGAAGGTCCCCCCTCGCAGTGCTGCCACTGTGAGTCTTAGGTTCTCGTGTCTGAGTCCAGAGGGGCAACGACTGCATCTGCCAGGCTTCCTGTGGCTGAGACACAGTACTTGATACAACCCAAGAGAGCAAAGATTTAACTGAGGTCATGCTTTGGGGGTTCCAGTCTCGAGTGGCTGGTGCCGAGGAGGAAACATCAGAGCAGCAGGGTGTGTGTGTGGGGGTGGGGGAAGCAGAGCTGTCCAACGCATGGTGGCCGGGTAGCAGAGTGGACAGTGCCAGAGAGGAAGGCGGGGCCAGACGCGGAGCCCACACCTGGGCACACTGTAGACCTACTCTGACATACCAGGGATGTGCTCCACCAATCCCTGGGCCAGATGCCACAGCAATGAAGTTGACATGTCCCTCTAACCTCCTGACCAAGACCAAGACAGGAGCTCAAGTTTTTCCTCCTGAGCCTGCAGTGCAAGATCAGTCTTAACTATACTTGCCCAGAGGGGCTCAGGTTGCTTGCCATGTTTTATAACAGTGGATCTCAAAACTGTGATTTTTTTTTTTTTTCTTTTTGAGACAGGTTTTCATCATGTAGTTCTTGAGAGCTTGTTTGGAGGTTCTAGCACGGGAGCGCAGCTACTCGGATACCCTTGGCCGAGGATCAGTCCTCCTCTATCGGGGGTGGTTGTCTTCTTCCACTGAGCGCGCAGCTTCGGGAGGGATGCACGTGGATCATTGAGGGAGGAAGGGGACACCCGCCTCGCCAGCCAGATCAGCCAAATCAACCCTGGCGATCAGCGGGGTGACAGATGTCGCAGCCAGATTACCCTCACATCCTCATCATGTAGTTCTGGTTGTCCTTGGACTCACCATGGAGCCCAGGCTGGCCTTGAATTCACAATGATCTTCTTGCTCAGCCTCCCAAATGCTGAGATGACAGGCGTGCACCACATGCCTGGCCTTAAACCGAGTTTTCAGTCAGTAGTGACAGCAGCAACAGCAGCAGCAGCAGTAACAGCAGCAAGTGATACCGTACCCAGACCTACCTAGGAGCTGTGGGCCTGGGGAGTTGCCAGCAGGCAGGGCCTTAGCAAGCCTTCCAGGAGCCCACCTAACTCTGAGAATCACTGCTTTAGGGCCTTGGAGGTAATCCTTGCAATGCCGAGTCAGAGCTGATGGAAGAACACGGATGTTATAGGTGTAAATCTTACAAAGAAGGCCTGTATTTGGGACCGTTCTCTAGTTGATGTAGGAACTGCAGCCCACCAAAAATGTTATCAATTCTAGGCCCACAAGAAACAAATGAGAGCACAGTTGCACGGGTGCATGAAACGCTATGAAAATATTATGTAAAGAAGATGCTGGTGTCCTCCGGAATCTTGAGACTACTTGGATTTGTGGAAAACAACTGATCTGGAAATGGGAAAGGAAAGAAGTCAGAAATGAAGGCACCGTGGGGCTAGAGAAAGGTCTTAGGGATGTCTGGGAGTGCAGCCGTGCACAGCTGCATGCGTGCTCCACCTCAGTGCCTTACTGTTTCAATACTGACTGGAAATCCTAAAATGATTTTGCAAGGAGGAGGAGGGGCTTTATGGGATACTCATTCACCAACCAGTCAAGTGAGACACTGAGATTTTGGTTTGTACATAACAAGAAACTCTCAATACAGCAATGCCTTACATAAGACATTGTGATTCACGTAATGGAAATCTGAAGACTGGTAGTTCAAAGTGAACTTGGGTGATGACGGTTCAATAGGGACTTTGACTCTTGCCCTTTGGTTCAATTATTCTAAATTATGGTTTCCATGCTCAAGGTATCTCCTCATGGTCCAGTGAGGGGTAGTAGCTCCAACCATCACAACTATTTTATGCTAAGGGAGACAGGAGTGGCAGCAGAGTACCAGAGAAAGAAAACACATGCTCTAGTTGGGTCCCTTCATGTTGCCTTCCTGGAAGTCAACTATAATGGAATATATTCTATTAGCCTGCAACTGGTTAAATTGGTTTTTCTTAATTGTGGAGGAGTCCTTGGAAACAGTTCTTTAGCTGGGTGCTCTACTACCCAGTATAAAATCAGGTTCTCTTACTAATGGGACATGGGAAGGATGAACAGCAAGTGACATTGGGCAGCCTCTGCCCAGAGTTCCTATGTATTCTTATTGGTTTGTTTATTTGGTTTCTCCAGACAGGTTCTTGCTATGTACTCAGGCAGGCCTTGAGCCTACTATGTAGCCCAGGCTGGTGGCCAGGTGGTGCCTGTAATCCTTGGCACTAGAGGCTGAGGAAGCAGGACTTCGCAAAGTTTGAGGCCAGACTGGGTAACAGTGACCTTAAGGGCAGCCTGAACTGTGCAGCCAGATGCGCCCCCACACCCTCGAAGTGCACAAGTGGAGACTATGGGAGGATGGAGCAGAGAGAGACACAGGGAGAGAGGTATTTTCTATCACAGGAAGTTTTCTTTGAGGTGTGAAGGCAGAAATGTGAGACAAACCCATGATTTATGAGAACTTGTTGCATAGATGAGTGTTTCTCTCTACACAAATGATAAAGATGTAATTTTTACTAAAAGCAACTATCAATAAAAAAAAAAAAAAACAGCCTATGTTACCTAAAGGTAACAACTGCAGAAATAGTAAAGATTAGATTGTCAGTGACATTAGATTTCTTTTGAAACCCAAACAACTTTCAATACGTGTTGCTTCAAAATCAAACAGTCCCTTTGATATGGGGAAGGGAGAAGGTTGGGCGGGTGGGGCACAGAGTGACTACGACCAAGATGTGACAAGTGTGTGCCTCAAAACCCCATGCTGAATGTAAACACTCTATCACACACATGTACAAATAAAAAGAATAATTTCACTCTAAGAATTACTGAAGAAATGTTAAGCTATGTTATTAAAAACACGAAATAATTCTGATCCCACTCTTGCTCAATCCCAATGCTAGTTACTTTTTGGGACATGGTATATCAGTGTAATAATCTTACTTGAGTACTACTAAGAGTACAACAGTTTCAAGAAACTGGCAAGGGAAATTCAGTTTTTAAAAGTGAGTCTATTCTAACTGTTCTTTGAAGAAAGAACAGTTTGTGCTTGTGATTCATGATCTTGTAAAATCACACAGATGGGGGAAAGACAGTTGACATCTTCCAGGAGAAAAGCAAATTTGATTAGATGCTCAGTGGCTAGAACGTGTTTACTGGTTGAGTGGTTATAATTAAAACAGTGTGTGTTGGCCATACAGTGACATGGATTTATAACATGCAGGGTTTCAGATTTGATCCCTGATATTAAAAACTGACCAAAATCCCAACTATTCTCCAGCCATAAGCATGGATTTTTGAGAAATCAAATTTGACCCTCATTATACCACATTACATATTGTCATGTAACTAATTAGAGTCAAGTTTTCCATCTCTGGAAGATCTGAAGATTTGAAATTCACAAGGCAGAACAACAAAGCATATGGGAAGGAAGTCACTAACAAGATAATTGGTGTGATATTAACTTAGGAACCAGCGAACTTTAAAAGATGGCACCAAGCATGAGTAACACAGAGGAAAATCTGGACCTAGGCAGGAAATGTAGGCCCAAGGAGCAAAGCGCCAACAGGAGTGGGGTGGTGGTGGGATGTGACAGAAGCTTTCAGGGGAACAAGAATTAAACAACTTCTATGTCCCTTATAGTACCACCTCTCTGGCTTGATGCACCCAAAGAATGTGTCAACATGTTTTAAAAAACAAATCCACCTGGAGTTGAAGCTCAGCTGCTGAGCACCTGACCTGCGTGCCCAAGGCCCTTGCTTTGAACCCCAGCACCTGTATTGCACTATCATTACATAAGCATACACATAAACATTCACCCACGGTGAGCATATGACTCAATAATACTTTAGTAAACTCACAGAGTTGTGCAGTTGTGTCACCACCACGCCACCCCCACCCCGCTTTTTTTCATTTTGTTTCTGGGTTGGAACAACTTTATCTTCCTTGTACAGATGTACATGGTGACACAAGAGAATGCTGCAGCAAGTACCAAGGCTGGCAGGGTGGCTCACCCACAAGGTGCAGGAGGCTGCTCCAGAAAGTCCCCAGGGAGAAAGAGGGTGGCTGGAGGCAGGAGCTGCGCTGCATCCAGGCCCTAGAGCTGGACTGCAGGGATTCAGCTTCAGGCACCTCTGCCTACTCCAGGGCAACGCGACCCCAGGAAAGTCCTTTCCCTTCCTTAGTCTCAGTTTGCTCCTTGGTAAGACAAAAGTGTCATGCCGCATGGGGTTATGAAAAGTAAACTGGATAATTTACGCAAGGACTCTCATAGCCCAGGCATATGGTTAATACCTGGTTACAACAGTGTAGTCATTTTTGTATTTTTTACTGAATGATTATTACGAAGCATCTCATAAACCAGGCATAAAAGATGACATACTTCTATGGTTCAATTTATATGAAATTCTACAACAGGGAAAACATCAGTCAAACATTTCTGGACTAGATCAGCCCGGAGCAAGCGCACGGTTCCACTTAGTAATAAGATAGAAATTCAGACCTGGGGCTTCTAGTTTCACATTCTTTGGCTTCATGTCTGGCTTTGTTCACTGTCTGTGGGCCTTCTGGAATTTAACTTGCCCTGCCAGTGCCTCAGTTTCCCTCATCTGTAAAATGGAACGATAGGTAGGTAGCTCTTCACAGGAGTGCGTGAAGATTAAATGAGGTACTGTGAGGCTAGCACCCTGGGAACTTTCTGTACTGTAAACATCTGTCATAAAATTAAACTCCAGTCTGTAAAACAAAGCTGAGCCCCCCAAAGCCCTAACTGGTTTTGTTAGTTATTTCACAAGTCAGAAGCCGGAAACGCTTTCTAAACACAACCAACAAACGTTTTGTTGAGTGTCTACCACGAGCAAAGAAGTGTTCCAGGTTCCTGGATACAGTGTTGAAGGAGATACAGGGTAACCTTACCCTCCTCCAGCCATTCAAGCACAAATTATGCACGCGTTTGCAATTACAAAATGGATCAGGGCAGGGGAGCAATGGGGGCTGACGTGAAGCGAGGGAGAGCAGCTCTAAGTCGGATAAACGTGCGTAGTTTTCCTGTTCTTCCAACACACACAGACGCAGAGTTCCTGTGTCGGAGGAAGATGCTCTCAGCATAGCGTTTGGGCAAGTGACGGTGACCGGTGACCCAAGACTGTCCTCCACCCACGCCATCCGAGACACAGCGCGCACTGGCCCGGGCAAACGAACAGACGGCGCGACACAGACGGAAGCTTCCACCGGGTTCAGAGGAGGCCCTGACCTTGGCTGAGAGCGCTGCCGCGGGCGCAGACAGCCCCGAAGACCGGCGACCGCTGTGCCCTCGGGACCGGCGGTGACCGAGCGGGACCACGGCAACGCCCCGCCCAGCGAGTCCGCCCACACAATGCGTGGGCCGCCAGCGGGGAGCTGATTGGCTACCTCCGAAGACGCCCGCGGAGGGAGGGGCGTGGCCAGAGGCGAGGGGCGTGGCCTGTGGCGGGGCGTCCGCCTGGGAAATGGGCGCTCGGCGGGGCCTCGGGCGCCGGGGGCGTGGACAGCGCTCTCTCCGCCGCGCTCCGGCCCCGCCCGGGCCCCGACGGGAGCGCTGGCCGCCTCCCTCCTCCCTCGCCTGGCAGGGTTGAGCCCCAGGAGCGGAGGCGTCGCTTCCAAGTTCCTCGCGTGGCTTTCGGGGGCAGCGGCGGCGGCGGGTGGAGGGGGAACATGGCGTTCGTAGGAGGCCAAGGGGAGCTGGACGCGGACGAGGTACGGCCGCGGCGGGGACCGGGCGCGGGGACCGGGCCGAGGCAGCCGAGGCTCCGCCCCCTGTTCCTTGGGAGCCGGCGGGCACCGGCCGGCTGGCGCGCGGGGCAGCGGGAGGGGCGGAGGGTCCGGCCGGGCTCGCGCGCGGCGCCCCTGAGGCCCGCGCTGGCCGTCCGGGTTCGCCGGGTCGCCCTCGCGGGGGACCTCGCCCTCGGCGTGGGTCGCGGTGGCAGAGGCTCGGCGGGGGCAGGGCCAGGGTGGGGGGCGCGCCGGCTGCGGGTCGCCCACTCCCGCCGCCCAGCGCCCGCGCCGCGCGGGACCTGTTGATTCCTGACGGCTCCTTTCAGCGCTCGGAGGCCCGAGACCGCGCGCTGGAGTGCGGCTGAGACTCCGCGGCCCCGCAGCCGCGGCTCCTGCCATGTTACCTGACTTGGATTCTGCAGGTCGCTGCTGGAGAAGACTTTGGTTTCAAGTGATGCAACAGTGGATGATGTGGAGGAGGCGGGTTGAGATTCCTGTCCACCTGTTTAATGCCGGGAAGCTCCTGGTAACAAATATTAGTTAGGCTTTAAAGTGGACCTTAAAGGCAAAACAACAAAATTCGAGTTACAGCTCCCTTGCGCGACCGGCAGAGAATGGGGCTGACCTTTGCCGTGAGAACTGCCGAGACCACGGACCCGCGAGCTCGGGCTTGCTCGGATGCATCTGTGCATCGCTGAAACTTTTACACTGCGCATAAAGGCCAACGGTGGAATAGCTTTTTGGCTGCTGTTTTCATCTGTGACAATCTTTATTCGTAGCTGTAGGCTGTCTTGTGGTATGACCAGGGGTCAGCTGTTTTTCTTTGTTCTTGCAGTGTTAGTTCTTCCCTGTAATCAAGGTAATAACCCTTTCCAGGGCTTTGTACGTTCGCTTTCTTCCTCAGTGTTTTATGGTTTTCCTTGTACAGCATTAAAGATCCATGTTCCTGGCATGTAGAGCTGTCTGCAAGGTTAGAACGGTCTCATAGTCTAGACTTGTCTCCACGCTTCCTTATTTATTCCTGGTTAGCTTAATCATTTAATTTAGTTTAATCGTATGACTAAACTATTTATAAACAAGACTGAGAGTAATTTGTAAATGTGGAGTAAAATTTTGGGGCTGGACTCCGGCACTGTAGAAGAGGTGCTGTTACTCATTTGGGTCCTGTAGGTATAAAGTGGGGCTTTTTGTGACTAGCTGAGACCTGTGGTCAGTAGCCATGCTGTTGCCTCCAGGAGGAACTGAATTTGGGATTATATTTGCTGGTGAGGAGGCTCCACCTCTGTGGGGTGTTAGGTTTCAGAGCAGCAGAGAGCCTGGCCCAGAGACGCTTGATAAATGTTTGTTGAATGAATAAGAAACTGCAGAAGAGATGTTGTTTGGTAACTTTCTGGGTTTTGCCATGTTCTGTGTGCCCTAATGCTTAGACTCCTGTTCCATGTTAGGTGTTATGTCAGTTCCAGGAGATACAGTACAAACAAGTCTCTTTGCAGACCGTGTCTGTTGTATAAATTGCGCAAGCATTGATTGGAGGTTTGTTATGGACTTCATTTTGATGGGTTTTTTCGAAAGTTAGGGTGATTTGACTGCAGGTTTTGTAGTCTGAGTAGGGAGATACAACATGTGAACAAGAACTCTAGAAAACAGCTCCAGGAATCATGAGGATTGGGGTTCCAGTTCGTGGAAGAGGTATTGACCGTGTGCAAGGTCAGAACCAGCCTAACAAATGCTACCTGGTGATTGGAGAACATTCTGTCAGTTTCTCACCGTGCCGTTGTAGCTCAGTTCTTCAATGTGCTGATTACTCAGGCACTGCCACTGATGGCCTTGTGGGTGTGGCCTGTGTTTGGCCCTTGGTGCCTTCTCTGTGTGATGCTAAAGTCGGGGGTTAGATGAACTAGTCTGTTACTTTACTGTTTTATTATAATTAGCCAACATTTTCTTCTTCTGCCACTTGATAAGAGTTATTCAAGAGCTGAGATGCAATAATATTTTCTCATGTGAAACAGAAGTGAACTCCGCTAAAATTAACTCCTTTTTTGTCTTTTTGAGACAGGGTCTTGCTATGCAGTTCAGGCTGGCCTTGAGTTCAGTTTATAGCCCAGACTGGTCTCAAACTGAAAATGAATCTTCTGCTTCAGCCTCTTGAGTGCTGGGATTACAGAGTGCACCACCACGCTGGACTTCAAAATTAACTTTTTATTTGTTTTTGTGGTGCCAGAGACCAGTCCCTGGACTTCCCTTGTAGAAGGCAAGCACTCCTGTTGGGTTCAGCCTGTAAAAATAAATAATTAAAAAAACTTTTCTTGGCTGAGTGTAATTCTAGCACTCAGAGGCAGAGGCCGGAGCACCGCCGTGAGGCAGTGAGAACTACATGGTGAAACCTTGTCTCAAAAAACTCCCTAAACCCCAACTCAGATTTTTTTGTTGTTGTAGAAATAAATATTTTTAAAAATTAAAAAAAAAATTTGTTTTTCATTTTGTGTATTTGGTACAGGGTCTCACTGTGCTGCTCTGACTCGTAGTGATCCACCTGTTTTCAGCCTCCCCATTGTTGGGATTACAGGCTGTGCCACCATGCCCAGACTCTGTCACAGGCTTATCAAGCCCTGGGGGCGGGGCCGGCATGGCATGTGGGACCAGGATAGAACCCTGGTCCCTGTGCTTGCCACAGTAGGTGCTTAGTCTGGGGGAGCTATTTTACCCACCTTAAATTTTAAAGACTTTGAAAAGCTTGGCTATATTGCTGTTATTATATAGTTATATAATTAGCAATTTTATGTGGTTTGCTTTATTACACTCTTAAAAATTGCTCAATAAATACAATTACAGATGGCAGGTGTGGCAAGGGGCCGTTGCATCAGTCACATCAGTGTGTAAGTGATGAGCAAGGGCTCTGGGGTCACACAGGAGAGGCTGGATTTCAGCTCAGTGAGAACACACAGAGGGACAGCCTTGACGGCTTGTCTCCTGGTTTGGGAGGGTTAGGGGTGCAGGAGGGGAAGAAGACCTTTGGTGATAATTCTGGGCTCCTGTGTAAGCACAAGGTGGTGCTGTCAGCTCCGGAGGCAGAGAGGGGTTCTCCCTCTCACCTTGGTGGGGTATGGAGGGTGGAGGAGAATGCTCAGAGAGGTTTCCAAAGAGGAAGCCGGGCTGCTGGGCTAGGTAGGCTTTGTCAACCGGTTTTGCAGCCAGTAGGGACCAGCGGCACTACAGTCAGTCTCAGCTCCCTCAGAGCCCAAAGGCAGAGAGTGTTGCTGAAATGTCCAGTCTTGGATTTCTTTTGACATTGATTCTGTTCTTTCTCTTCTCTCCTTTTGTTGTGGTATCGTGGGTTAAACTCAGGGATTTTGTACCAGCTGTGTTCCAGTCTGCTTTTTACACTTTTGAGATGGGGTTTACTGCTGTGGTACTGCTGTTCCCCTGCCTCAGCCTCCACACCCAGCACAGGGCCTGTGGGCCTGTGCCACCAGCCTGCGTTCCAGCTAGTCTTAGCATCATTTTTCTCAGCAAAACTTTCATTCATATGTTTTCCTCCCCTCTTCTTTTTTTTTCCTTTTTTGAGACAGGCCTTGGGATGTACCACGCCCACCTTGAACCATGCCCCTCTCCCCTCTTCGTGTACTCAGGTATCTCCTTGAAGTTGGGTAGAGTGTTAGACATCCGTAGGCAGCTACCAGGTCCGTGGTAGTGGTCTGCCTTCCAATCCTAGCTCCCGCCTGTGTGCTGTTACTAGTTAGACTCTTGACCCTGAGGTCTGGGAGGCTCTCCCTTTCGATCTGGCCATCTGTGGCTGCCCCGTTAACCTGCACAGCCAGCTTGCTGGCACCGTGTCTTAGCTTTGCCAGGTCAGAACCCTCCTACACCAGTGGTCCATGCTCCAGGTAATAAAGAAACTCCGTGAGCCAGTGGGGTTATTGCAGGTAGTCTGCACCTTAGAGGCTTCCTCAGTTGGAGGGCCTTTCTTCTTTCTAGCTGCCCGACGTTCCTCCATTCTGTCACTGTGTTCCCTCATGTGTCAAGTTTGTTTACACCCAGGGTCAGTGTGGCCAGGTGTCTATTTTGGTGAAGTCATTACCTTTCTCCAAAGGGACTGCTGAGGTGTGGAATGGCCGGGTATCATACATCCTGAGCTGTTTATTTGGAGGAGA
>PVKN010032735.1:0-12201 GCA_004027915.1 Capromys pilorides
TCTCTGACACCTCCCCAAATTCCCCAACCAATCCCCAAATCCTATGACAGATTCTTCACTCTTATGGGGACATGCCATTGTTCTCCACTTTAAAGAGTGGTAGCCAAATATGTACAGTGATATCAGATATATTCCAGACCACTTCACATTCAAAGGATTGACAAAACCCAGCTGAAGAGCCTAGAACAAAGTGAATTATGAAACTCTTTTCAAAGCTATTCTGATAACCACATACTACCAAGATTCAGGTTTTTAAAGCCAAGACCCTAGTAATGTATGAATCTTAGTATAAAAAAACAAATGGTCTGAAAATCAATGACTTTCCTTTATGAACTATCCAGCCTAACCGATTAAGGGACACACACACACACACACACACACACACACACACACACAATCTCAGTGTTCCTATAACTTTTACATCAACATCTATAACTAGTTTCTCCATAACAATAGGAAAGTACAAAGATGATACAGAGCACATCATCTTTTTTCATATCCATGGATGTTTTTCAAAAAAGATAAAGCATCCTATGGAACATAATTGATAAGAACAGCAAATTAATGAAACTATTCCACCAAAGGAACCATCATGAGTGGATTATCCAATGCTGAGTTTCTGACTATCACACGCATTCATGATTATTACAGTTCTTTAACTCCATTTTGGTCAATGCTTTTGCGGCTTTCAGGGAACTGTTTAATTTCTATCTAGCAGTGGAGTAGAAAGCACTTCCACTTTTTTGTGAATGTTTTTGAAGAATATTTTTCATTTTTTAGCATCTTCCAAAGTTTCAGGAAACAAAAGTGGAGTATAGTTTACTTTCACTCCTAATCCAGAACACATAACAAGCATTTGAATCAGCATCACCACCATCAATTATTTCCTGAGTCCTCTGGGCTCCTCAGTGTATGCTTCTTTTCTTACCAGGAATCCAATATAAAGGAAAGGAAATAAGTTGATATCCCCAAATAAGTTGGGGATATTCTCATTTCTATGAATAAGATGATTTAATGCTCTTCTGACCTAGGAGGGCAGAATCTTAGCTATATTTGTGTGTGTGTGTGTGTGTGTGTGTGTGTGTGTGTGTGTGTTGTAATCAGTTAGGCTGAATAGTTTATAAAGGAAAATTATTGGTTTCCAGATCATTTGTTTTTGGTAGTAAAACTCACACATTACCAGGGTCTTGGCTTTAAAAACCTGAATCTTGGTAGTGACACACTATGCCTTAATGCACACACACATATACACATACACACATACACACATACACACACACACAACCTGAAATGTTATGGTATAATGTTACTTCACTAAGAGCTAATTACCTTTGTTGCACTAGACATGATATGCTTTCTTGGGGTAGTAAGAGACTATAACATTTCTAATAAGCTCTAATGTCAAGAATGTAGACCTGTGGGGTTCTTTCACAAATATTCCAAATGTTATAAAGTTTTTTCCTCAGGATAAAAGAAAATATTTTGGTCAGTTTTTTTTACCAAAAGTCATAGTTCAGCCTGGTGTGGTGGCATTCACTTATAATCTGAGCCCTCTGGGGGATTCAGGCAAGAGGAGCACAATTTCAAGCCCGGATTGAGAAATTTAGCAACTTAGTGAGATCTTGTGTCAGAAAACCAAACAACAGGTGCAAACATAGCTCATTAGGAAAGTTCTGAGATCAATTTTCAGTGCTTATAAGAGCCCCAGTTCAACTCTAAGGAGTCAAAAGCAAGCTACAGCTTTGCTTTTCTAAATCTAAAAAAAAATGGGCACTGCTATCCATCGAACCACTGACTGATTCTGAGGGCTGGGAAGCAAGATTCACTCTGCTTGGTTTCATCCCCTCTTAGAACCAGGGTCCACACACCAAAGTTTTATGCCTAACATAGTCCACCTCTGCTTTTGGAGAATGTAGGAACAAAGTTTGGGGAAATAAAGCTATGAAATAGTATATTATACCATTACGTGAAAGATTCATGAAGTTCAAATGCATGTGTCATGAACAGTTTCATCATAACACAGCCGTGTTCAGCCACTTCTGTGTATTCCTGACTTCATCAGTATGAGCTCAGCATAAACAGTGATGACAGAAATGAGGTAGATCTCAAGACCTGGTCAATTTTTTTAGCCCTATTTGAAGCTCCTTCGTCAAGAAGGCAGTAATTGTAATCCTTCTTGTTCCAGTTTCTCCAAATAGCAAGTATATGAACTTTTTCTTGGCTTGAAAACTTCCCAAGGCTGACAATTATCTGATATGGTGTTGAAGTTATTTCAAACTTATAATTTATAACGGCAGAAGCATTGTTCTTTAATGATTTCCAATTTTCCCAAACATACTCCATTCTCAAAATGTGTCTAGTTCTTCATAATACATCAAGCTCTACAGCTTGATGATCTAGGATAAGAGGCAGTAAGGTGATCTAGATAAGAGACAATAAACACCAAGAACTTGGAAACTTCCTTAGTTCATTGGTGCTGATTAGAAGCCTTCTATGAACAAATCATAATGACTGGCGGTTGGCCAGCAACATGAGACCTAGGATCACTTCACTGGGACCACATGGGTTGAGGCTTCTTAGGGTACTCATTAATGTCAGTGAATTCCCTTGGCACCTGCATTTATAAACACTCTTCCTAGGTAGAAAATAAACAGGAGGACTCCTACACTGGAAGAGGAGGAATCCTGCCAGGAAACTGCAAAATAAACTTGGGAAAACACAACCAGATAATAAATTGTCCTCTGTTTTCCAAGAAAGAAGAGATGGGGCTGTTCCTGCCTCTATGTCCCCCTTAATTATATGTCACTTTTTACAGTGGCATTCTCTAAGTGCTTGCCCAGATGTTCATTTTACTCCAAGAGGCTGCAGTGACAGCAGAAATGTGATGCTGCCAGGTACCACTCCCTCCAGAGAGGCCCAGGGACTGAAAGATTTGGTGAGTGGCATGGTGGTTAAAAGCAGCAGACAGAGGACCTTATTAACCGTAGAGCCACCCCCTGCAGGTTAAGTACTGCAGCTTCTGCCCTCAAAGGGGGTACTTGGGAACCTCAAAATGCGTAGACCAGAAAAACAATAAACAGAAACGAAGTACACAGAATGACTGACATTTCACAGAATACAGCCAAAAATGCACTGGACTTTCATGGAGCTCTGGGATATGGAGAGAAACTGTGACCTTTGCCCTCTCAAGTGGTACATAAGAAATAAAAAGCTGAAGAGTGAAAATTAGCTGGTAAGATACAGCAAACAAAGCTTCCATTTTTAAACTTTTGACGAAAGTGCAATATTTTCTTCATATTTGCCATCTGCAAGACTGTGTAGCCTGTGTCTAAATTATTTTACTTCGAGTGGAGTCTTCTAGCGGAGTCTCTGTAGTTAATCTGCATGTCTGATACTAGACTGTAGTCACCTCATCACTTGATGTTTCCTCAAATATCTTGTCAACTTGTTTTTCTAGTGCCTACGAAGATGACTAGAAACAGGCATAGAGAAATAAAAATATTCCAGAATATTCTAGAACTTTTGCCAAGAGTGTCTTATAGTTAAAGTAACTTAAATTGTAGTTAATACTTGGAATGCTTAACCTAACGAAATTCCTGTACGAGCTAATCAGAACTGTCTGGATGTAGGGAAGCAACATTTTAAAAAGCAGATTTTAGTTAATTTCCTTAAGTTCAAGTTTCCAGAAGTTCCACAAAACTGCTTCTTAATCATTTTTAATAAAGAATAAAGAGTTATTATAAATGATCCTTTTCCTGTCTTTAAGGGCCGCTCTTGTTTAGCGAAGTCATTCGGCACCTCAATGAGAAATGTACATACTGTCAACTCAAGTTTAATAAAATTCAATTAACATTCTACCACATGGATCTTATCATTCAAACAACTTATATGCCGACACCCTTTGATGCTGTTAATCTCCTGATGAAGTCGTTAAATGCTAATTATTGTAGTTTAAAATTTTTCACTCTGACTTTTATAAAAATGACTTTTAAAAGTGAGATCAGGAAGTTAATCATTTAAACCAGTTTCTGCAATCACGCAAGGATATTCCCAAGGTGCTGCTCTGGAAGCTACTGGAAAATTTCCATAGGTCTTTCTCTAGTGTTTCTGGCCAACACCTGTGTAACATGCACATTATTAGAGAGGCTGACAGAAGCATGAGCCTGGACAGGAAGAATTTATGCTAAGTGTTATGGTTTGTCTCTAGGTGTGCCCCCAAAAGCCTCATGCATTTATGAGGGATACTTCTAGAGTTTGTAACTAACTCATAATCCATTGGGAATATAGGTGATCCACGGCTGGGATTATGGGTATGAGTGCCACACCCAGCCTGAGGTAGATAGCCTGAATGTAACTTAAGAGAGACAGAGAGAGAGAGGGAGAGAGAGAGAGAGAGAGAGAGAGAGAGAGAGAGAGAGAGAGAGAGAGAGAGAGAGACTTGCTCTCTGCAGCTACTGTTGCTGTTCCTCCTTCCTTTTTACTCTTGCTGTTTTGCTGCCTTCTACCACCACGAACTGCTGCCCTCTGCCATGTGCTGCTCTGCCTTGGAGCCATCCAAGGATGGACTGAAAATTCCAGTAACTGTGAGCTAAATAAATCTTTCCTTCCTTCATTTTGGGTGTTGGGAATTTGTCCAGCAATGACAGCAGAGTAACAGAGACACTTAGAATGAGCAAGAGAAAGGAAGTCTAGTGGGAGTAGACAGCACTTAAAAGTCAGGCAGGAGGAGGGGATAAAACTCCCTTTTAGACATTTAAAAGCATTGCCTTAACACCAAAGATAATTCAATCATATTTAGGCACAGCAATAATCACTCAGAAATATGTACAACTGGTGTTATTTCCCAGAATTGATTTAAAAATTTGATGGAAAGATCTCAGAAGAAATTTGCAATAGCTGCAACTTTTCACATTCTACCTAGGAAACAGGCCAGCAAAATTGTGGCTGTATACTATGGCAATGACAAATCATATTAACAGTGTGAGCCTATGGTCCAGAGCAATACTAAAAAAAAAAAAAAAAGAAAATGTCTTTGCAAGTCTTCTAATCTCTGATGAGGTTCACTGGAGTCTAGTTGCTGAATACATGGGGTATTTAAATAAACTATTTTAAAGTTTTTTAGAGAAATTTGACATCTGTAAAAACTAGAAAAAAAAAAGCACTTGTTGGACAGTTTGAGCATCAGATTTTCCACATTCCCTTCAATCATTTTGTGTCTTTGCAAAGTACAATTTTGCCTTGATATCCATTTCATGATTAGCACCTGAAAATTCTCCTGGAGCATGAAATGACACTGGAGGTATTAGGTTAATTCTAGCTTGTGAAAAGTTTATGTGCTGGTCGCTAATAAATTACACAGACCAATAATTAAATGAAAAAACATGTTTACACAGTTAAGTTCTTTAAGGCCTAAGTACTTAACTGTTTATATTTAGCAATGAATGAAATTACTATTTCTTTGAGCCTAGGATACCGTGGAGAAAAGACTGAGACTACATACAAGCTGTAGGAGAATATGACTGGGCTGTGGGTATTACAGCATCTGCCACCAGTAGATTAAAGGAAGATATCCATCAGTAAAGTGATAGACTGCAACCAATCAGCTGAAAAGGCAAAAGTTACAGGCAACACCATAGCATTCTTGGAAATAAATTCTTCCGGAGAGCTATATCAACTGCTATTTCAGACTGGCAGGCTATGCTGCAGATTTTGGAATCACAAAGGTGTCTTCAAAATAAGTCCCTTTTGCTCTCTCTTTCTGTCTGTCTCTGTCTCTGTGTCTATGTCTGTGTCTCTGTTTCTCTCTCTGTCTCTCTGCAACTATCTGTCTCTCTATCTCTCTTGTGCATGTTCATGCAGGTGTGTGTGTATGCGCGTGTGCGTGTATGTGTACACGTGTGGCTGTACATGTGCAGACATGTATCTTTGGATGGATTCCTATGAAGAATACAGATGGACAACAGACATTCAGATTTCTGAGATCAGAGTGGGAATCTCTGTGCCTGTTTTGCTTTCTTTCTGTATATATACAATGGTGGTTATCCTGATTGCTTAAGATTATTGATTTAGCCTGCGGTTTAAGATCATTGCTTGTCTTTATTTTCCTTTTAGTGCTTATCAGTAGCGTTATGAGACATTAGAGAGAACATTTTGTGTTCGCAAATGTTTAACAATGAGCTCTTCAGGGTTTTTTTTTTTTTTGTATGTGTATGTATGTGTGTGAGTGTGTGCGTGCAAGCGTGTGCGCGTGTGGGCGCACTCGCGTGCATGTGTTTCCAAACCCTTTTGTTTTGGAAATACTTGATTTTAAAAGATATACTTTCCAATATCCTTCTCAAATTATACCAATCTTTACAATGTAACTATTCCTAATGTGACTGAGTTGTAGCAACCAAAATGATATTTACAGATATTATTTTAGAAAATTATCCCTAGCAATAAGAGTATACAGTATTTCCCCATTCATCTAGATACATTTGGCCTGGAGAACATAACTAATAATCAGATACTTAGAAAGTAGGGCCAGCCAGATAACCCAGTGGACAAATGCACCTGCTCAGGCAGGTGCAGCAGCCAGGGTTCAATCTTGGGCCAGCCATGTGGGCCCTGCCTCCAGCATGCACTGAGACAAGATTGAATCTGTGTGTGGTGTTGTCGTCGGAAATCCAGGTGCTTGGGAGGTTGAAATCAAGAGGATCACTATGAGTGCAATCTGTGTAGTGAGATCCTCAAAACCCTGTACAAAATTCGTTTTGAAAAAAAGTGACTAGGGTTTATTATTTTTACCTTTATTGTAACAACACTTATTTAATTTTAAATTTATATAATTTAATCGTTTATTCTCAACTATATTTAGAAAAGATTCGGAAAATATCCCACAGGTTAGCAGTCAGTTCTCACAAGCCAGTATGTGCCAGCTCTAGAGCACCACTACCCGATGCTAAGGTAGTCTGCATTACTTACTGCTCTCTTCTTTCTGTTAATTATGTCCTACACCTAACAGAAAAGGCTTTGGACCACCAGAATCTGTCACACTGCTCACATAGAAACTGACTGAGTGAAATGTTTCCTGGCATCAATGGCAAATTGGTTGTTTTCAGTCATTTCTGACTATAGGAAGATAGCAAAGATCACCAGAGAAGGTGGAGGGGGTGCAGTACTAGAACACTGGAGATATTTTAGGGATGGTGGTGAATGGAGATTGTGCCCCTGCATGTGCGGAAAGTAACCATGGATCACAGCAGGCTTGTCATCACAAGGTAAACCAAGGTGACAGAGCCAACTTTTGTACTTTTCAGTTCTAGAATACAGCTGCTCTTCCAGGCCACAGAGCCACATTTGAGAAGGAAACTGTTACTCGGTTCCACTGCTATGAATGAACTGAGGATAGTTATTCATTAATCATCTGCTTTTACCCGCTTCTCCCAGACCTCAAACCAGTAACAATGAGCTTTGTCTTATTTATTTTTGCACTACTTCCTGTTTTAACTTGTTTTAACAAAGGTTTTATAATAAATATTGGGAAACAAGTATTTGATTCTTCTCACTTTCTTCATTCTTTTCTTCATGTAGTCATTCAATTACCATGCAATAGCAAATGATAAACACATTATATATTATTCTTGGTGTTAAAGGACTGGAAGAAATTTTGTTCTTAAAGAATCTGAGAATCTAGTATGGAAAGCTACATCAGTGAGTTGTAGTCTGCCCTACAGATAAACAGAAGTTCTCCAAAACTTCATATCTCTAGAAGTGTAGTCAGATTTACACGCTGTTTTTGAGCACAATATTAATAATCACAGGTGCCCTTTGACTGTAAGTTTGCTTAGTTGGTTTCCAGTCAAGAGGCAGCAGTATGCCTAACACTTTAAGCTTTGGTATGAGGCAGAAGCATGCAAATGGGGTTTGCAGTTTCTTCTTTCACATTGTCCTGGACCAAAGGCCTTTAGAACTGCAGAAGTGAAAATCCTTCAGCAGGTGGCATTCAGGTTTAAAATAATAAAGTATTTCAGTGCTTATTCCATAAGTAAGACATTTTCAATAAATACTTAGCTACAGTTTATGTACTACATATGTATTGTATTGCAGTGTACAGTGTATTTTGTTTTGTAGGCTTTGGGCAAAAAGTATCCAAACTAAAGTCTGAAACTGAAGTAGCACAGATAGCAAAAGCAAAAAGTATACTCCCTAATGCGTAGTTGTGGAGCCACACCCATGCTCACCTGACTTTACATGTGTTTTCTTCTTTACGAATACCCAGATGTCCTCCCTGGAACTGTTCTAAGAGATGGCTACATCTTTATCATGCTTCCTACGGATATTTATACTGATGCTCACTTATGTTTCATCAATATTTGCCGTAATACCCCACAAAAAAGTTAATTGTCAATGCAAAATCGGAAAATTCATATAGCATTCATGAATATGTTGCAAATTTCAGAACTATTTGCATTTCTCTTCACATATACATCTTAGGAATTAATTAAAACTTGTCAGTTCAAGTATTCAAATATATTTTCATCCTACAGCTTGGATAGATCTCAGAATGGCCCTACTCCCTTCCCAGGGTGCCATAGTTGGGCATGTTGGGTTATGTGGAGTCAAGCTGCTCCAACAGTGGTTGTCAAAGCCTAGCAAAGAGTAATTCACCAGCTCCAGGTGACCTTCTGCAACTCAGCTAAGGGCAGATGCTGACTTACATCTTTCACTTTCTGTGACCCATCCTTCATCAAATGAATCAGTCGTCTCTTGTACATTCACCCACAGATGGAGAGCAGTTTCAAGTTTATTGCACTTGAAATCTGACACTCATCGTTGCTTACTCAAAGTTAGCCATTTTTACAATTGAATTTGCTGATCCCGTGGTGATGTGCAGTAAACCAATATACAAAGTGCTTGTTTTTGACCCTGATAACAACAGATCAGCATTCTTACTAAATTATATGACAGCTCTCTTGAAAACCTGAGATTTACTGCTTCAAGCTCAATAGCTGTAAACTACTTCAGACCATTTCAGTGCTCAGGCCAAGTCTAGGTGAGAGTGATTAAGAACCTAATCAAATAGAACTGCATGTAAGCTTTTATGAAAAATTATTTTCTTTCCCATAAAATACTGCAGGTTTAGTAGGCATCTGTAAAGGCATGACATCAACACTGATGATATCACACAGAGTAAAGTAATAAAAGGCACAGAGGCTAGAAATGTCACAAGATCTATGGTGCCGTCTATTAGTGTGCCTTTCATTAATAGTCTGTCTCTGTGACAGTGAAACTCTATAATATCCAACCTTTTACAATTCATAGAGCCATAAATTTAAAATAATTACCTAAATTCCTACTAATCACTGAAGATGAATGCCCACAGGTAAATAGCATCAGCCTCTACTCCAGACGCGTGTGATAGAAAGCCTCTAAAGAGGAGGACATTCTCTCTCACCAGCATGACTTTGGTAATTAATGAAGGGGAGGAGGTCTGTTTTTCAAATTCATTAGGGACTTAGATTTTCAAATGATAGCACTTCCAATGCTATAATAAATGCCATCATCCTTTCCAACCTGTGTCTTTAAAAATGTCAGTGCTCAGGTGACAGTAGTGGAATCAAGAATTGTTATAAAGGTTCCGTGTGGTTAAAGCTCAGTGATGGGTTAAACCAAGAGGAACACAGAAGAAACCCAGGGGAGACTGAGCAGTACCCTCCAAAATTAAAGCACATATTCCTTACGTTTAAAAGCAAGCTCCAAAATGAATCTTCAATTTTCTTGTTTTTGCATAAAGAAGACTGAAAATTGGATTTACAGTGAACATAATGTTGTTAAACATGGAGCCTATGGTTAATAATATTATATAATAAACTATAGAAAAGCAGACTTTATCTGTTTTTAAACACATACACAGAGAGGCTTACTATGTAAAATGATGTATGTACTAGTTTGCTTGGTTATGGCGATCATGTTTTATATCAAATCATCATGCAATATAAAAACATACTCATATATTAATTTGCATTAATTTTTAAAAATGAGGGTTTTGTATATTTAGTACAAGGTGTACAGGGTCTTGCTATGTAGATTGGACTTGTAGTGGTCCTTCTGTTTTCAGTCTTCCAGGCACTGGGATTGCAAGTGGTGTCACCACACCCAGTCTCATTCACCTACAGAGTACACTGGGGACAGGTCCCTGTGTCTGCTTCAGCAGGCATTTTAGTCCACTGAGCTATCTAGCTGGCCCTAAAACCTGGGTTTTGAGTGAGGCACCGGGTATTAACCAGGTTGTGCTCTACCACTGACTTTATTTTCTAATATCTTTCTTTACTTTTTATTTTGAGACAGCGTCTTACTAAGTTGCACACAAAGAACTTGAATTGAAAACTTCTCCTTTCTCCTTAGACTCTTAAGGAAATAGAAACTCAATACCTAGGAGCAAGGGGGAGTGATCCTAGCTCTCTTGTGGCTTCCTGATCTTCTTTGGAATGTCAGAACATACATTTACCTTATGATGCTTCTGAAAACCAGGCAAACTGCTTTTACACAGCGTTTAAATTCAAATATGCAGAAATAAGTTATCTAGATGATATTATATTACCTAAGAAAATCTTTAATTGATCATGTTGGCTCATTTGAAATAACTTATTGATGGAAAAATGTCTTGAGTTGAGGTCTAGACTTGAAGCAAAGCCTTAAGTGAAAAGACATTCAATCTTTCAGGGGAAATACTCATTGATTTAATTTAACTTTAACTATGACATTGTGTTTCTCAGGACTATTGTCATTTGAATTGCACAAGCAATGATTAAACATTCTATGTTAAATCTTACTACGTTGAGTAAAAAACATGTGCATAAGGACAAATGTTGAGAAATCGTAGTACAGAAAAAAGCCAATGGTTCAATTTAAGGCATGCTGAATTTCTGTTATTGGGGCTCCTGGGTTTGCCTTCTCAGACTCCTGTGTAGTTTCTTAGCTAATAAACATGTGAGGTTCATACTTTAATTTCTTGAAAACTCCAGAGTTCAAACAACTTCACCTCAAAGAAACACTGATGACGTCACTTTATTTATGTATTTATTTTTATTTTTTCTTTTTTAGGGAAGAGTCTACAGGGAGTTCAGGGTATCACTACTGGAACAGACTTGTAGTGATCCTCCTGTTCACAGCCTCCCCAGAGCTCACCCTGGGTGCAGGTCCAGTACAGTAGGCCTGGGGATCGAACCCCTGGACCCTTCACCTATTTCCTGGCGCTTTGATCTGCTGAGCTATTTGGCTGGCCCTTGTCCTCAGTTTAGACGCATGTACATGGATTACTGGATTAATGTTGGGGAATGCATTTTGTATAGCATTCAACTTATTGCACCTTTACTCTGATTATTCATGGAGAATCCATGCTACCATCTCTGGACATTCATCTTCTGAACTGCTATGTCAAACAGAATTACTGATAGTACAGGATGGTGCTCAGTTATACCCTCAGGTATGGGATTCTCCTTGCTTGAACCTCTGTGAGCACCTCTTTTACACACCTACTTCTCTGTCTCTTCTCCTCTTCAATATTGCTTGAAATATCAATGCCAGGTTGCCAGGGATCTTCCAGGATCTAGAGCCTAGGTGAGCTTTCATTTCATTTGCTCCTGTCCCACAGCTCTGTTAGTTATCCCTTTTATGCGTGGGGACAGAACCTCCTGGAGTGCTGGGATGCTGATTACTCATCAACTGCATCTGCAGTCCCTAATACAACACTAGGCTGATAATGGCAATGGATGCATTTTTGTTCAGTATATAAAAAAATGAACATGAATCAATGAAATTATGCAAAACATGAACTTCTCATCAAGTATAATTCAGTGAGAATGATAGGCTGACTGTGAAGCAATTGAGATGATACACTGCTGGATCACAGTAGGCCCCGGAGAAGGGAACCATGCAGTTACCACTGGTGGGTATGTTTTCTTTAATGAATAACTCTTTTTTAAAATCTCTAACTACAATTATACAATCTTCTCTTGACTTATGTCACAGTCACAACCCTGGAAAATACACATTCAACAAATACTGCACACAGATATTTTATGGCGTTTCTAAAGAAGTCAGGCCCCAGACTTTGTTTCTGAATCTAGTCTATTAGAGTACTAGATGGGATATTCAAA
Organism: Capromys pilorides; assembly: GCA_004027915.1. Taxonomy (NCBI): domain Eukaryota; kingdom Metazoa; phylum Chordata; class Mammalia; order Rodentia; family Capromyidae; genus Capromys; species Capromys pilorides. The sequence continues at coordinate 12,141 of PVKN010032735.1, forward strand.
AGTTTTTCCAAGATGCAGAATAAATACTATCTCTGTATGGTATGTCATTCCCAGAAGGATA
>PVKN010032736.1:0-12196 GCA_004027915.1 Capromys pilorides
TCCAGAAGTTGCAAATAAAAGAGACAGATGCAGAGGAAAGCTGCTGCTTTCTGCTTTTCACCAGTCCTTAGTAAAAGCTTGCACTTTATGCAGTTTTACTGACACTTCTCCAGGGGTCTCATTTATATGAATACTTATGGGATACTTGACAATCTTCTATATCATATTCAGTGGTAGTTGGAATAGTTTCACTTCTATAAATGGTAAACTCTAAGTTTCTATCACATTGTCCTTTGGAGATAAATGAAATATCAAATGCTAAAATGTACTTATGTTTGTTAAAATTATTTTAAAGCTTTTACTGCTCTTACTGTAATACTCTAAACAAGTAATAGAGTTGAAGTCATTGCAAATTAGAAATGAAAAACTAGGTAGGGACAAAATGGTTTGATGAGTGAACACTTATTGTAAAAAGGGCTGATGTGCTAGAATGGAAAGGATGGCAACGTCATGGTGCAGCTGCAGTGAGACAGGCGGAGAGAGTCAGCCCACCCTGCGGCCAGCAGCACGAGCCCAGGAAGTACATGAGATGCTGCGCAGAGGTTGATAGTGTTGATGCTGTTGTATGTACTGGATTACAAAGCATGGTGCAAACCTCCAGGGCCAAAATGCACACTTAAATACAAAGCACCAAAATGATAACAGATGAGAGAAGTTAACGCACCTGCCTCAGGAATCCTACAAATGATACAGAGTGAAAATTGCAATTCTGACATGTACTATCCAGATAGATTTTGTCTATGTGTGGTTTTGATTGATATTTATATAAAATATTGTTTTAAAACCACATATATGTAAGAATTTGAACTGATGGTACTCAATTTGATGGCTTCAAGTTCTGGCTAATCACTTTATCTACCAAATACTACTTCAATCTCAATGATTATCCTCTATTATAGGATTTGCTTCCACTTGCAAGGTTGTGACCTTGCAAATATGGTGGGCATATTTCAAAAGTTTTACCCAACTTAGTGATTAAAAGATTAAATGTGATGGATGGATACAGAGGTGCTTGACTCACTGCTGGCCCAAGAACATCAACTCAGGGCAGGTGGGATTAATCCTATCACACATGTGATCTGGTGAAAGTCGGCAGTGCACCCTGAATGTCCTAAAACCAGCAGGAGAGAAGAGTGAGAGGAAGGAGCCAAGAGAAAAGTCGTAAGAGGTGGGTAAGGGACATGTGATGAGAAAGGTAGATGTAGCTGTGTCACGGGCACCTTGGCAAGGACTTCAACCTTTATTCTCAAACAGATTGGAAGTTAGATTTGAAGTGATCTAAGCTCATCATGGCTGTGTAGGAAGGGAGCTATGTGAAGAACCATGTGAAAAGCTAGGACACAAATTAGGTTGTTTCATTAATCCTAGCAAGAGAAGAGCATACACGTGGAAAGACGTGATCGAATGCTGTGTACATTCTTAAGTCATTTGGATCTGGACTGTGGAAGATTAAAAAGAAAAAAAAACATGCTGAAGATGATGCCAAGGACTAGGCATGCCCTCCATGATGGAGGGATCAGGCGGCCAGTGATTGAGGTGGGGGACAGTTTGGAAGAATAATTTTTGGTTGTGGGGAGAGAACACCGATTCAATTTAGGACACATTAATTTCCAATTTTCCCCTAATTATACACATAGAGATATTTTTAATCAGCGTGGGGCACAAACATATATTCCACATACTCTGGACTATCAATATAAAATGTTGGGGTATGGTAATCTACTGGGGTTCTATGAGGATTAAATGAGCTACTGTAGGTAAAAAAGCTTCAGTATTGATGGAAAAACTACTATTATAAATGGCTAAAGTGTGGGTTTAGATTTGCAAAGGGAAATCTCTAGAAGATTCCATCCTGAAAGATGCCTTGGATGATGTTCTTGGTAGTCAGAGCTGGTAGTAAGTGCTCACTGCAATTATTGCTTCAGATGACAAACAGCAGACACATGTTAGTATATTTTCCATATTTCTTGGTAATGCTTTTCAATTGTTCAGAGCCCTTACATACATATTCAGAAATGTATTGCACTCCATGGAAGCTTATTTTATTCCACTGTAAGTGGAATTTCTATAGTCTACTGTGTTCACAGCTGTGAGCAATAAAAATTAATGTTTTTGGTTGCTTGACTTACAATAAAGTGTTTGAAAATTTTAATTTTTCCTTACAAATTTTAATCACCAGGTGTTACTTAAATTATAGATTTTCAAAAACTACTTGACCTTTTACCATTATTTTCTTAAAATTCATTTTTATTGCTTATAGTAGCTTACAGGATTTTGAACGCATGTTGACAGGAGTGTAGAATATACAGGAACATAATATCATAGATTGGATTGCAACAGAGCTCTCCATTTCACATGAAAGACGATTCTTTCAGATTACGCATGCTTATTTTTAGCATAATCTACATTGCTTTAGTCATTTCTGCAATCATACATTCCAGTAGATTTGTTCAGACTTCTCCTGTTTGTCTCATTTTTGGCATGATCTACATTATACAATTCATGGCTAAGATCACATGCATCGGTAGATTCAAATCATAATTGGCAATCACAAGATCTAAATAGATTATTGTCAATTTTCTTTTTGACTGCATAATTTGTGTTCATCTGGCCATTCTACTTGAATCTATAAAGACAGTTCTACACTCAGCGAGCTAATGAACTAACTGGATGCTTTCATCTATGACTTAAGTGGTTTCAGAAAATGGCACTCCTCTTGATTTCTCCAAGCTCACTGTGTCCGACTTGCCAGCATACCCTGAGATTTCTATAATTGCAGTTTCCTCTTCCAGATTTTTCTCTCTGCCTAGAGGATTTCATGAAAAATGAAAATTTTTGTAGAGAGCTTATGATCTGCAAGCCATTGTGCAATTCTGTGTGCCACAGTGGCTGGCCCGTCCACTAGCTGTCTCCTTGAAATCTCATCTGGTGCTGTTCCAGGGGAAGTATTGTGCCCTCGGTGGCCATTGACGAGCAGGGGGTATTAGGCTCCTGGACAAGGGGACACAGAAGTGCTGGAGTGCAAATTGGAGTATTTCACATTCACATTTCTGCTGAACATAAATATTGATCACATACATGCATACCTTATTCTGAATCCAATAATGTGATGACATAGTATTTTGATTTGATTTGATTTTTTATGTATTTAGTATAACATTTCACTACATAGATGGGACTCATAGTGATTCTCCTATTTTCAGCCTTCCAAATGCTAGGATCACAGGCAACCTACCACAGTCTCAGTAGCCATCTCAGTGTGCCCTGATGGTGGTGCTGGCATGGCCAGTGGTCCCTGTGTCTGCCTAAGCAGGTGCTTTATCTGTCTGTCTATCTATCTATCTATCTATCTATCTATCTATCTATCTATCTATCTATCTATTTTTGTCTTTTCGAGATAGGTCCCACTATGCAGTTCAGGCTGGCCTTGTGCTCACTTTTGTAGCACAGGCTGATCTCGAACTCACACCAGTCCTCCTGCCCCAGCCTCTCAAGTGCTGGGATTACAGGTGTGCACCACCATGTGTGGCTCTAGGCAGGCACTTTAATCTGCTGAGCTATCTGGCTTGCCATGGCATTTGCAGACAAAAAAAAGTGGTTTAACAAGTTTTCCACTACTTATTTCTTTAACATAACGACTACTTAGAATATCTGAATTTCTAATTTATTTAATTTATTGTAAAATAGAAATTTCAATGTATTTATAATTTGTGTTGACTTTATCTTCTTAGCAAATGAAAATAGTGGGTATCTATCTTCTATATAAGACACTTATTTTTTTAATTTTTTAAAAATTATTTTATTGATTTATTTATTTGGCACAGGATCTTTCTACTCAGCTCAGACTCATAGTGATCCTCTTCTCTCAGCCTCCTAGTGCTGGTATTACAGGCATGCACCACCACACCTGGTTTCAGTGGCTGGCCAGGGCCAGCACAGCATGCAGTACCAGAGATGGAACTTGGATCCTTGGGTTTGCAAGGCAGGTGCTTAGACTGCTGAGCTATCACCCCACCCTATGTAAGAAGTTTATAAAAGTTAGAGTTTCTATTGAATAATTACCTTTCAATTAAGAAGATAGGAAAATAAGATCAAGACTAAAAGAAAAATTAGGCATTCTACATAACAAAAGTGTGTGAATGAACAAATGCAGGACAATAGAACTATTGAGCAAGAAGACAAAGGGAATATTAATATCAAATAAAAAGCAATTCCATATTCAGAAAATTCTAATACTACTAATACTACTAGTAATTACTACTAATATATCAATTGCTAAAATCATGTTGTAAATTTGCTACATATGAGTGATTTCTAATAATTTGTGTTAAAAGTTACCTGTGGTGCTACTGGTAAAAAAAAAAAAAAAAAAAAAAAAATCTACATTTTGGGTCCACAAATCAAAGAGGAAATACTGGACATGAGAAACTGCTAGATTTTTATCTCGCTTAAGGCTGAACATTTGGAGGCCCAGCATCTGGTCAGATCTCACACTTAAATATTGTTTCAACACATAGTTCTGATGTTAAATGAGCTTGTAATTCTATGCCACGTCCTAATTTCATACACACTCTCTCACTTTGGAACCGTATTTTCTTTTAAAAATATGGACTCCAAGGGCTAGGAATACAGCTCCCTGACACAGTGCCTACCCGGCAAGCTCAAGGTGCCAGGTTCAATTCACACTCCAGCTGCTATGTTTACACAAGTTTTTCTCAAGAAAACCTAGCGTGTACGTTATTAATCCAAAGAGCTGTGGTCTCTGCATAGCCATTCTGGTAAATGCTGCACTTTTCTTTCCCTCCTCTTCTCTTCTGGACAAGCTCAGGATTCAAATCCAGCTGAAAGGCTCAGCCTTCCGAACAGCCTCTCAGAAGCCTTTCCTTTTGCTCTATGCATACCCATATCTCAGCAAATGTTATGGTTATCGTCATTGCCTGCTACACTATTTCTGGGATCCAGAAAGCGGCTAGAGGACAGAACACTGACGTATCGATTCATCTTTTTGTTTCTTCCACTAAATATAGGGACTGTTCAGCACAGGTTTTCAGCAAATGTTCCTCTCTCCTTTTTGAATTATATGGACATGAAAAAGATAACATTCTCTCACTCCTTTCCCAGTAAAAGTCACTTTAAGAGGTCAAGAATGCCAGCTTTTAAAAGGACTGAAAGGAATCCAAGGACATAACCACATTGCCTTTGGCCACAGGCAGTCTGAGGATGTAATCTTTTATGGTTGCCAGGGACCCCATATTTTGCAACTCTCTCACTCTCCTGGCACAGCACGGGCAGAAAGCTTTGCAGCGGTAGATACTGAATTCCATCTCTTCTGTCAGGTGCTCACACAAACAAGCACAACTCCAGGCATGAATTTATGACTCTTAAAAATATAAAATCAGTTCAAGGACTCCAGCTCATAAAGAGAAAAAAGAAGGAATGTAAAAGCTACCTTTTAATCACATCTGCTGGACAAATGGACAACCATAGAAGGTGGACTTAGTTATATTTGCTAACTTCTGCAGTGAATCACTTATTATCAGTGCAAATGGGGTCACCTGTAAACTAAACTACTAATGAGAAGGAGTCATCAGTACTTATTTAGAAGATTCATAAAATCACAAAAGAAGTGAGAATATTTGCTTGCAATTTTATTTTTTTTCATCTTATTGGTTAAGTCAGGATAACAGATAACATCAATTTGTATAACTGCTCCCAGTAACACATATGGAAATATCAATCTTTAAGAGAAAAAGTGGCCTCTTTTCTCACATAGATTTAAAAAATAATTGCCACTAGCAATTTAAATTACTCATGTAAGATGTAGAGGCATGGGAATAGATTCGGACAGCAGTGTCAGAGTCCCAAGAATTGTTTCAACTTAGACGTTCTGGTGGATGATGAACTTTTCTCCTTGCAGTTGTCTTTTCTAAAATACCTATGTGAGAAATAGTTTATAAAATGAATGCACAATGAAGTACTAATGACCTACCAGGTCACTGTTCCTCTTAAAACCAGAATGTACTACACTTGAGAACAGAGAGTGGGAAAAATTCCCAGTAACATCCAGGGCATTCATGCTTCTGTCTGAGTGTAATAAATAATTAATTCCCAAATATCTCTGGGTCAGTTGTTATCACATTTTTATGTTTATAACAACTGGTTAAAATAGTTTTAGTACAAGTACCATGTGTCCTGTCATTCTGAAGATGTAAACTGAGTTGAGGGCAACACAGAGCCAAAACTTCACAGCCGAGGAGATATCAATAGGGAAGACAGGCTGAGCAAGTGTCAGGTTCTGTAGAATGGTGATGTGGAATTCGGTAATGTGTAGCCCAAGTGATCATCTCCTTCTGGTTCCCAAAATGTTCTGGGGGGATTGGATATGACTCTGAGTAAAACTCAATAAACACAAGCAGCTGTTGATAGGATGCTTTTATGACACTAATAGAGATTTTATTTGCCTAAGATGAAAATTGGAGACGACCAAACAAAATCTCAAAGTAGAACTTGAAGGTTAAGTTATTAAATTCTTTTAGCCTACTCCCCCCAAACACCTTTTGCTGGGTAGATTGCATTGTGGCCACAAACAGTAAAGTTAATTTTTTTTCATTTATGTATTTGGTACAGGGTCTCATTATACCACTTGGACTTGCAGTAAATCTTCTGTCTCACCACTCAAGTGCCGGGATTATAGGAGTGTGCCATCATGCCTGGTTCAGATTTTAGGCGTGGCGCGCACAGGATTCTGGGGCTGGCACAGTATTTGGTACTGGGGATGAACTCTGGTCCCTGTGCATTCCAAAGCAGGCACTTAGTCCACTGATCTATCTCGTCCACCCCCAAGTTAAATATTTTATTAAGCCCAAACACAATTAAAGAAGGGATTGATTAAATGGTGGATCATCCTCTGCTCCAGATATCTTCACTCAACAAACCCCTTCATGTATCAGTTCAAAGGATTTTTATACTTGTAAGAAAACACATCAGCTGTTATTTCTCATAAAGTTTGTATTCCAAAAGTTTTTAAAGCTTACCATTTTGTCTGACAGTCCTTTCTAATTTCCGCTGGTATAAATCAATTTCAATTTATTAGCTTGGTACAAAGGAACTGCAGTAAGTTTTTAATAATAATTATCATTATCACTGATTAAAGTTATATTGTTCAGGCCAGATGGAGTCCTTTTCCTGTCAGCTAGAATGAGCTTGCATTATGTGATTATAATGTGTTTAGATCTAAATAAACAGATGGCAGAGTGACAGGATATTATATGCTGGTGATGTCAGTCGCGGGCGCTCACACACAGAATTGCTTTAAATAAACTGTGGTGGCAAGAATCCTGATACTTTTAAACCAGTAATGAGAAGTGAGCTTGAATATGTAACTTGGGGATACTAGCGCTGATGTCCAAAAGGAAACTGTCAGAGTGGCTGGAGGTCCCGTGCCTGCTGAGTGCTACGGCAACTGCAAGAGCAGCTGTCTTTGTAGATTCATTTAGGGTGCTTCTCTGGGGAGAGTTCTCCAAGCTGTGGGATCTTCTAAACCTGAACTGAAAAACAGTCGGCCAAGTAAAGATGGAAATGTTTCATGTAGGTATTTGATAATTCCACAATGGTTAACTTTGCGAAACATAAAGTTTGCAATTAACATAGAAAAAACCACAGAGATTTAATAGTGAACTTGGTGCAGAAAAGCTTTGGCCTTTGCTAAGTCTCCATGTCTATGTTTTATGCTGAACCATATGCTGTATGTGAAAATCTAGCCTGAAATTCAGAAACAAGCTTTCAAGAAAATTATATTCACATAATATCTAGCTTATACTTTAAGTTTTGAGTCCTTGTGAGAATTTAGGGAACAACTATGGCTGTTGAGGCCGATTTCTATAAAATTCCAAAGGTGCTGCTGCAGAGACAAGTGTGTGCTGTGAATGTGTTATTCCAACACTCCGGGAAGCAGGGGCAGGAGGATTGCAAATTAGAGCCCAGCCTAGGCCATTTAGCAAGAAGCAGGCCAAAAAAAGTAAGATGTGAGAAATGGGCCAAAGATGGAACTCAATGCACAGGCTCTGGTTTTGATCCCCAATCTCACAAAAAAATAAAAAAGGAAAGAAAAGAACAAAAGAAAAATGAGTGTGGTACTCAGATAATTAAAGGCCAACATATAAAATTGATATAGCATCAATAACATGTTGACACCATGTATTAGATGTCTGAAATTGAACTCCCTAAAAATAATTTACTTTAACAATTTTGCACTTCACCTTTTAGTGTGATATTTACCATATATTTAAAAGAATACAATTTTAGTTTTACAGATTCAGTTCTTTTATTTTTATCTGTTGCAACCATTAATTTGAAAATTTTGGAAATAATACCAAATAGAATAGATCAATAAAAATTACTCAATTAAAGGAAACATCAGTCAATATAGCTGTTTAATTCTAAGTAATTTTGCAAATCTATTTTCTTTTCATGTAAAATGTTGAGTGGAGTTTGAATGCCAATAGACTGTGCTTCCATTTGGCGTGCGTGGACTCCCAGCAGTTGCTACTTAAGTGGGCATTTTATGAGCTACAGCTTAGCTCTAGAGTGGCTGTAAAGAGCAAAAATATTCCCTTTAAGAAGTGACTTTCCACTCAGGAGTGAAAGTTTATTCTGTAGATCACAGCATTGCCTCCTTTTTTCCTTCTCCACAGGTGGACGCTGCCACAAATCCTGTTCAGGCCGATGCTGGGGACCCACAGAAAATCACTGCCAGACCTGTGAGTGTTCACCCCTGGGGAGAGGCATAGGCTTGTGCTGCTTACAATGGGTAGCAATTGATCCTTTTGTAATTGTGGTCATCCAACTATGACAACGAGCTTTGGTCTTCTCAGGGTAGATGCTTCTATGGGAAGAAACTGCTTAATGTCATTGCTTTCAAGTGAAATGTGATATATAATCTGATGCTTATGCATAGTTATGGTTTCTGAGCTAATGACTTTACCGCATAGTCACAGGGATGCTAGGTGTGACTTTAGGATCTGAGTGTAAAAGTAGAAAATTGAAATGTGTTCAAAATGAAAATAATTCAACTGCAAGTAAATGAGGTTGTCCTCCTCTACCTGAGTATTTACATTATCAGTTGTTGATGAGGAGAAGAGAGGAAGCCAGTATACTGCAGGTCTGTGATATTCCAGGCAGTGTTCAGGGTACAGGGATGGAAACTGGGAATTATGGAGGTAGAGCAATGGCTGTTATCAATGAAGTCTTGCTCTTAGAACATGAGTCTTAGGGTGAGCTATTCACTACTAAAAACAGGAGACTATCATTACTGTAATAACTGATAATAAAGTATATTGAAAATAAAGACAAATATCTAATATTCTCAGTATTCCTAAATCTGTATTATACTCCAATAAACTCTGAAGATGCACTAAACTTTAGGACAAATGGTTTCTTTAAAAGTGGAAAGCAAAATGTTCCCTATAAACGGGGAATATTTTTTTCTTGCTATAATACCAAGCACTGAAATGATATATGGAGTACAGTCCAATGACAATTTCAGGTGTATTCTTTCTCAGAAGACATATGTAAATATTAATTATTGTGATAATCTGTCAGATACTTGCATGAAAGTTTGGAGGTTTCTAATTTGTCTCAGTTGATGCTATTTGCCACATTCTATTTCAATAAATACAGAAAAAATTATCTTTGTAAAGATAATTTTTGCCTTTTCCAAAGGGAAAAAAGTATAAGAAAATACATTTTCTCAATGATTTTTGTAAATTTATTTTAAAATTCACGAGCATATTCTTTTTATTTTGTATTTTAGCAAGGGTCTACAGGGTTTACAGAGTCTCCCTATGTAGACTGGACTTGTGGTGATCAGCCTGTGTTCATCCTCACCTTATAGGTGCGCACAACCATGCCCAGTCTCAATCACTATCTCAGCGCACCCTGAGGGTTGGCCAAGCACAGCACGATGGGAATCAAGCCCTGGTCCTTGCACTCTGCCTAAGCAGGTGCTTTAATCCACTGAGCTGTTTGGCCGGCCCTTTTCATGAGCATTTTCATAGTTCAAGTTCATAAAATTTAAGATAACAAAGTAGCAAGTATCTTCCCGTTTGTGTCCCATGTTTCTCCTTCAGCCACCCACTGACAACACTTATTTGCAATTTTTGTGCATCTTGACAGAGAATTTATGTGCACCCGAGATATGTCCTATCCATTTTCACACAAATATTAGCATGCTTTGCTCTTTGAACTCTTTGATCATTCACCAGCTTTCTGTACCTTAATGCAATACCTGGCATAGTTATCTCGTAAAGAGGAAAAGAGCTATTGTGTCTTCTAGTTGTGGAGGCTGCAATCCTTGAGCTCTTGGCCCCTGGGCTTTGGGTCTGTCACAGGGCAGCACATCGTGGCAGGTGCATGAGGCAGAGCAAAACTCTTTACTTCATGATAGAGTAGCAACAAGGAGGGCAAGGCCAAGCTCCCACAACCCCATGCAAGAGCACGCTGCCATTGACAAAAGCCCAATGTTGTGCTCCAGCCTAGGGTCCTACCACCACTTAATGACACGATGGTCAGTAGACCAAGGCTTTCTCAGGTGACCCTTTAGGGGTCTTACCTATCAAAACTGTAGCATACTGAAACTTCGTTTCATTCCATGCATTTGTATGTGAGCTATTTGTATATTTCTTCTTAGAAATAGCACTTGTAAAGCCCAGACAAGTGCATCTGTAATTTGATAGAGATCATCAACATGGAGATTTCATTCTCTGTAGAAGCTCATAGTCATCTCCTCCGCCAGGAGCAATGTGAGTGAAAGCCTGTTCTGCAATTCTCTGGATAAATCAACACATTATCAAATTTTGGGGTCCTTGTCAAAAGATTAGAAGAAAAATGATTTAAATTAACTTACTTAATGGAACCAGTGCTATCTAGCAGGTATGTTTTGACTTAGAATTTTCAAAGAATCCCATAGCAAGATTAGCCTGCTTTCTGAAAGGCACTTCCTACAGTGCTTGGAGACAATGTTTTGGTAGCAAGGAAATCAAAACCAGGAAATACCCAGTGCCAACATGACACTGATGTGGCCATCTGTAAGCAGTTCAGATTTCTAGAACAACTGCGCATCTTTGCAGCATTTTCTGATAAAATGACAACCATGGAAACAACGGGCATACATAAAGATCTATGGTCTTCCATGAGCAAACAAACAAAACAAAATGAAACACATCGCCTGAGTTTTCTGTCTTAAAAATGAGCAGCTTTGGTCTAACTTCTTTATGTTTGCACTTAAGTTAAAAAGTGGTCACAGAGGCCACCTTTGCAGCCTGCTGTTGGTGCTCGGCACTGTGACAGGACTGCCACCCTGCTGGATTGGGAGGGATGGGGCATAGACCTGGGACTTGGCAGTTCAGGGATGGGCCCCCTCGCTCCCTGGGGTGGGGATGCCTAAGGGGCCTCCCCTTGTGTTGCTCCTCCAGCGCTTGCCCCAGAGCCATGTACCCTCCCCCTGCTTGCCCCTCTGACTTCTCTTTTCATTGCCTCCATATTAGTTTCAGAGTTGGTAGGTTAATGTAATGGGCAGGGAGAAGCAGCCTGTGTGGCCTGTGCTGGATGAGGATTCTGTGTTATGCTTTTAATATTATTCATGAGTTAAAAAAAAAAACAAACAAAATTGCTTTAATTGATAAATTTAATTTTGTATGTTTTTGTAGAATACAAAATACAGCAATATAATTAGATTAATATATATATATATATATATATTCTGTATTTATGTGTGTGATTGGGACACAGCAGCAAAAAGTTTGCCAATCCATGTAGGAAAGTAGCATGGAAAGACAGCATATGTGGCCTTCTTTCGATTTGATCGAAGGTTTCTTTCCTTTCCTTGATAGTGTTAAAATAACTGAAAATTTTGATATTTTTAACAGATCTGATCATGATAGCCAACATTTACAAAGTACATACTTTACATCAACATCTTGCACTTTTATAAAAGAAAACTCTCTAGACAATTGCCAAGCAGACCCATTTTTTTTTTCTTAGAACTACAACCTTTTAGAAACTCTCTATAGTCAAATATGAGCTATGTGACATTTAATTTTCAGTCAGGGTCATAAACTATGATTCCTTTCTTCCCCTCCCCTCTCTTCCCTTCTCCCCTTCACTTTCCCTCCCCGCCCATCCCCTCCCCTCCTCTCCT
>PVKN010032737.1:0-12194 GCA_004027915.1 Capromys pilorides
TTTTCTTTGTGGCTATGATGAGGCTTACAGAAAATATCTAATAGTCAATGAAGTCCATTTTAAATATATATGGATAACTTCTACTGGGCACAACAGCTATACTTTTAAAAGTAGCCAACAACTACATGGAAAGGTCCTCAAAATCACTAATTATTGTGGAAATATAAATGAAAACTATAGATAACACCTGACAGCTATTATGATAGCTATCACAACAAACAATAGATAAATGTTGATGAGAATATGGAAGAGAGAAATCCTGTTGGCTGTGGGCAAACTAGTACAGAGGTCTTGGAAAATGTTGTGGAGCTTTTTCAAAAACCTGAAAATAGGGGACCGTGGAGACAGCTCAGCAAGATCTGGGCTCGGTCCTCAGTACCACATGCTATGCCAGCCCCCACCCCTCCCCAGGTGCTGTGAGCCACCTTGACCAGGCATGGTGGCACGTGCCTGTAATTGCAGCACTAAGGAGGCTGAAACAGGAGGACAGCTATGAGTCGGAGCAGTGTAGTGTACTGCTCGGAATTTATTTTTATGTACCAATTACATCAAAATAAAAAGCCTTTAAATAGAACTAACCTTACGGTCCAACATTCTAACCACATGGTATAGTCAAAGGGAATGAAATCAGTCTTTCAAAAAGATATCTTCACTCCCATGTTCACTGCTGTGTTTTGCAGAATAGTTAATCTATGGGATCAATCTAAGTGTCCATCAGTGAAAAAATGGATAGAAAGTCACATATTTTCAAACAAATGTTTTCCTTAGAAAAGGAATAAATCTCATATATATATATATATATATATATATATATATATATATATATATATAGAGAGAGAGAGAGAGAGAGAGAGAGATTCTGAAATATTGAGACGGAAGCAGAGAATAAAAGGTAGCTATAAGGGTTTTGGGAGTGGAGGCAAGTGGAAGATGGTAGCTAAATAACACAAAATTTCATTTATAAGATTGTCTTAGTTGTTTTTCTCTCACTGCTGAAACAAAATACCCACACCTAAAGTCAAAGAAGCAAAGGTTTATTCAGCTCATGGGTTGTGGAGGTTTCAGTCCACAACCAGCCTACAGGGCTTGGTTTGGTACCAGTGTGGAATTTAAACTTGAAGCTTGGGGCAGCAGGGGCTGGCTTTGGGCTATGGCTAGCTTGACACGTATGACCACGGGGGCCTGCCTTGGGCTAGTACGGATGTGGAGCCCGAGTCTGCAGCTGTCTGCCTGGCATAGATTCACTGGGGTGGCCCGTGAGCTGGAGTGTGAGGCAAAGCACTCTTCTTCCTTCATGCAGAGGGTGTCGCTACCCATTTCCTGAGGGCTTATGGAGTGGGGGGAGGGGATACCATAGGTAATGTGAAACTGTCCTTCCTATCCTCTTTCACATGTCTTTTATTATTTCTGTGCCCCATACAAGTGCTATAAACTCTCACCTCAGTGTATTTGAAGCTGTTTTCACATTGAATAGTTGTCAAATTGCTATCTGTGTTGTTCAAATTGATATCTCTGTGAGAGGATGAGCCCTGGAAACCCCTGTTCTACCAGCTTGCTGCCAACACTCTGTATTATATTCTTCACAGGTTTTTCTGGCTGATGCAGCATGCCTGCTCTGGGAAATTCAGGAGACCAATACTTAAGGCTCAGAAGGGCCAAATCTATACATAAAGGCAGTCCCCACCTTGTGATGATTTGACTTACTTTTTTTTTTTTAACTTTATTGTGGTGTGAAGGCAATCAGCAGTCAGTAGAAACCATATATCAAAGTTTGAATTTTGATCTTTTTCTAGACTAATGTTAGATAATGTGACAGTCTGTCCTCACCCTTGGCGGGGGGTGTGCCAGGCACCCATCATGGTATTCCAGTGTGCCGTGTCGCTAAACCAGAATGTTCAGTTGGCCAGCTACATGAAATGCATTTTCACTTAGGATGCTTCCAGCTTATAATGAGTCAGCAGGCAATCCTGTGGAAAATCAAGGGACGTCTGTACTCAGAAACCAGAGTGATTAAGTTGGGGATATACAGTTTAAGTAAACTCATACAAATGCCTTTATTGACAGGTGCTTTGAGGGGCACCATAGCATAGACTGACAGGCTAATGTCCAGGAATAATTTAACTTGTCTTCAGGGGTTGTGGACACATCCTCATTATATTTATGTAAAGAGGAAAGAGCAGAGATATTGTGAAATACTGCTGCCCTCTTCTATAACTTTTGAGTTTCATCTATGCACGCTTTGGTGTCTGGTAGTAATGATATTATGTCTATATTCTGGTATTCTTACCACTTGTCCTTGGTTCTCTGATTGCCAACCAAACTAAGTGGAAGCTCTCAGCCCAAGATGTTGCCATCCTCTGGTACCGATTAGCACATCCCTGAGCCTACTGGACAGCTAATGACAGTGCAGCAAAGAATGCTGATCTAGTCTACTCTGGGTTCTGCAGGAACTGTTTGTAACCAGCAGCACTAATTAATCAGAGGCACAATACTCCTCCCTTGATCCAAAAGGTTGAGGGTCTGATTTCGGTTATATTGGGGCATGCTTTCAAGTTGTTTCAGTGATTCCATAGAATTTTCTTGACCTCATTAAGCTCCCAGTTTTCCCAATAGTGTCGCTATATCAGCTTCACAAAATGAAAGGCAATCAGAGAACATCTTAACGCATTCACCACGAGTGTAAGGGCACCGCCATCCACACTTGCTTTTGTGTTTCGTATTTTCGGCTGTCTGCTATGTATTATCCAAACCATAGGACTCTATCTTTCATTTTTTTTCATAGGGTCTACTGGGTCAGTGAATCATTTAAAAGGGGCCCAGAGAAGGTGGTGGAATTTTCAGACCTTTTTATCCCGAATCGAAAAGGCTGTTCCAATCAATGGGCTCCCAGAGTACCAGTGGTCTGAAAGTCTACCTAAGGGGCTTCTGTTGCCTGCCTGCAATATCTGGGCATTAGGTCGCTATTAGGTAAGACTCAGAGGATGGAAGTGATACAGACTAGTTTCCCTAAGCCCAGGCCACACCCTCACTTGACTGTGGAGCAAGCATCCCAGCCTCATAATGTTTAAAGCAGAGCTTTCTGTCCCTGTCTCATTCCACACCCACACATTTGTCTTTAGCTCTACCCACTACCTCTTACCCACAGCCATACCACAGGAAGTTATAGAGCAGTCTCGCATTTATATTTCATGTCTAACATCTTCATCTACAATGCTACTCTAATCCAGAATATTATCCTTGCTTGTTTGGATTACAGCAGCCTCATGCATATCTTTCATAAACCCTTAATTTGCTCCTACACTTGCTCTAATAGCTTTGCAGAAAAAGTGGAAGATAATGCAGTCTTTACCACGTTTTTCTAGAACATCTTAACTAACAGTCTGCCCACTGCCTATCCTTCTGCCATTACCTCCTACACACTGATCTTGCTCCAGGCTCGCACATGTTCTATCGCCTGTTGTCTTCACCAGGAAACCTCATTCTGAATATCTTCACACAGCTGTCGTGTTTGCTTCCAGTGGCACTTCAGATATCCTTACCCTAGAGGTGTACCTTCTTTATCCTAGCTAAAGTACCCTTCCAGTCATCTCTGTCTCTCATTATTGTTTATAAATTTTTCTTAACACATTATCAGAAATTTTATTATTTATAGGCTTACATGCTTATTGTTCATCTTTATGAATTACAAATTTAATCCACAATGTAGTATGTAGATGTATTTGGAGATGAAGATTTAGACCCCTACTATTATGGACTGTTAGATTACATTGGGTTATTTTGCTGAATTCATGCACATGCAGTATTTGAATGTCAATGGAACACCCATCTATGACAAAACAAAACAAAAAAGAGGGATATAAATGAAGGACCATTTTGTAGTGAAAAAATGTGTATTTATCTGTATATACAAAATAGGTAGGATAGATATACAGCTACTTTCTCTTAGTTCAGTGAGAAGAAAAGATTTATACTAATAGTGTTTAGACAAGATATCATGTCTGCATTTTGTACTCTGAATAACTACTATGAAGACAGCAATATGCAATATATTAATTATTGTAATTGTCCTAATAACCTGTTTTGAAATGGTCTCATTGCTATTTTTTTCTCATTAAGATTAATAAAAAAATAAGCCTTAGAAAAGACAATGAGGACTGGATAAGGTCATGAGGCAGGGCCCTCACAATGGCATCAGTGACTCTATCATGAGAGGAGGAGACAGAGTTGTTCTGTCTTGCTGTGTGATACCATGATACCATGCACCATGGAGATCCTCACTGGACACCAGTACTGTACTCTTACACTTCTTAGCCTCCAGAATCATGAACTAAACAAACCATTATTCTTTATAAATTATACAATCTGTGGTATTTGGTTATTGAAACAGAAAATGGACTGAGACAGGAGCCAAGATGCACCAGTTCCTCTGGGAGAGATAAGATCATGCAGGAAAAGATCTGAAAGCACAAAGCATAGAATCTTTGAAGATTTTGCTTGATCTGAGAAGGTGAGGAAGAACCGGACAGAACATAGCCAACTGTACAGTGGAACTGAGACTCAGAAGAGGAATGTGGAGAAGAGATGGAAGGTGCTATAGACAAATAATAAAGGATAAATCCTCAGTAGTGGTTTGCAGGGGGAGCAAACAACTGAAGTCATCATAAAAGAACTGCCAGTTCAGGGCCAGTCAGAGAGCTCAGTGGACTAGAGCACCTGCTGAGACAGATTGTGGTAGGGGTTCAAGCCCCAAGGGTTGCACCAGCCGACTCCCTGGGGCCGACTCCCTGGGGCCCCTCCAAGACCGAGATTGAGACTGGGCGTGGTGGTGTGCTCCTGTAATCTCAGCCCTTGGGAGGCTGAAAACAGGAGGATCACTACAAGTCTGTTCTACATAGTGAGACTCTGTAGACCCTTAGACCTTGTACTAAACTAAAAAAAAAAAAAAAAAGGAACTGACAGTTCAAATTCACCCTGGAGCAGTTCCGAGCACCCGTTACCAGTACTATATGCTTCAACTATGCAGATAGCTTGGGCTCCCACCTTTTCATAAACAAACAAAACAGTTGCCCAGCTTTTCAGGTAGAACCACCACCTTCCAGTAACTTGCCAAAATGAAGAACACAAAGGGAAAGAGGAGGTGAACCTAGCATATGTTCTCCAGGCCTTTTATTGAAGTTATTCCTTTGGCCACATACATGTGAATCTACAAAAAGAATGATGTTGTAGACATCAAGGGAATGGGTACTGTGCCAAAAGGAATGCCACACAAATGTTACCATGGCAAAACTGGAAGAATCTGCGGAGTTACCCAGCATGCCATTGGCATTGTTGTGAACAAGCAAGTTAAGGGCAAGAGGATTAATGTGCATTTTGAACATTATATTAAATACTCAAAGAGTCGAGATAGTCTCATTACATGTTTCAAGGAAAATGTCCAAAACAAGATGGAAGCCAAAGAGGAAGCAAGGTACCTGAGTTCAGCTGAAGTGCCAGCCAGCCCCACCCAGAGAAGCACACTTTGTGAGAACCAATAGGAAGGAGCCTGGCATGTTGGAACCTGTTCCTTATGAATTGATGGTAGAACCTGTTTCTTATGAATTGATGTAACTCTGTCATTCAGCACCTAACTGGCAGCTAAGTTTTCTAGGTCCTACTTAGAAGTAAAAAAGAAACATCCTGGGTTATAAGAGTGATTTTCTTAATTGAACAGGTGTGAGGTGCTTTTATCTCAAAAATATATATTTGGAGGAGATTTTTACTCTACCTAGTTAATTGTGTCTGGTCTTTACTCTTTAGTGTTTTTCTTGCTGAAAGATACTACTGAGGTATTATGTAGGCCTATGCTTAAAAATTTATGAAATATTAATATCAGCTCAAAAATCCTGTAAATCACCATGGGGAAAAGACTTCTGCAATTGGAAGTCATTTCAGTTAAAAAAAAAACTCCCAATGCATAAATTTTTCTCTGTGCGTAATTTGAGTGAAAACATTAAAAACTAGAGGTTGCATGTCACAAATAACAATAAGAAAAAATTGAATGACACAAAATTAGGTTTATTTTAAAGTTTTATGGAAGTTGATAGAGAATCATACTTTAGTTTTCATCTTTGTTGATTAGGAAGTCTAGTTTCTAAACAAATATTTTTTTCCCTAAAAGAAACAAAAAATTTTTTTTTCTTAGGGGATGATGTAGTAGAGATTCAAACCAGGAGCTCGCACTCATGAGGCCAGCACTAGCGCCGAGCTACAACTTCACCCCTTTCTGTACATTTTCTTTTCATTTGAGACAGTCTTTCTAAGTTGCCAGGCAGGCTTTGAAGCTGTGATCCTTAGATCTTGGGTTCTCAGGTAACTGGCTCATGACACACACATGTCTGGTCACAGCTTTTCTGTAGATTGGTTATACCAAGCATGTTTCTTTCAAGTCAAACATGGTGGCCCAGTCTGTAATTCCAGCACTCTGGGAAGCTGAAGTAGGAGGACTACAAGTTCAAGGTCAACCTAGGCGAGTTAGTAATTTATGAAGACACTGTCTTAAAATAAAAAATAAAAAGGGCCAGGGAAATAAGTCAGTGCAAACACCTGTGGTTTAATCCACAGAGAGAAAAATAAAAATAAAATAAATAATTTAACCTTAGTTTCCATTAAATCTATAGTAATACAGAATAATTATTCCCTCTAGTTTCTTATAAAGATGATTTTTTTTTTTTTGTTTTTCAACTTGTGCAGAGAACTGTTAAAGCTATGACTACATAGAGTGATTGAAATATACAGGGAATATTGGTTCATTCATTTATTGTTGTTGTTTGAGACAAGGTCTTGTTATGTAGTCCAGTCTTTGAACTCACAATGGGCCCCCTGCTGATTTATGTGGCAAATGTTTAGAAGACTTTACATAGCTAAATACACATTGG
Source organism: Capromys pilorides (assembly GCA_004027915.1). Taxonomy (NCBI): domain Eukaryota; kingdom Metazoa; phylum Chordata; class Mammalia; order Rodentia; family Capromyidae; genus Capromys; species Capromys pilorides. The sequence continues at coordinate 6,915 of PVKN010032737.1, forward strand.
TATTAGTCCCCCTAAAATGTTCCTGCTTGCCTTGGACACATGCGCCTCATTGTTCCTGGCACTTCTGAAGCAGTTCTGCAAGTCCTCTTTGATGCTCACTTTTATGAGATGTGATAAAAATATATACTGAATGTTGCTGGTTTATGGCCCCCAACAGAAAGGCAGGTTCTCAATAGCAGCACAGTGTGTCCTCATCTGCCTAACGCACTGATCTGACATTGGGCAGCTGCTGGCTCTTCCCCATAGCCAAAGTGACTATGGTGGTAAATGATTTGAAAGGATTCAGGCCATCATAGCAACCACAACAGCACAAATACACACTCCCAGGAAAGAGGCTTTCAGAAGTGTTTCAGAAGGTGGAAAGGATTAAGGTGTTTAAATTGAGTGAAGTACTTTTGGAGGGGGGGGGATTAATGACACAGTGTCTTTTACTGTAACACATTACAAAATTTAAACATTCCCTGTATTTTAAAAATCATACCTCATGCACTGCTTAGTGGTGTCACCTTCTACTTAAAATATCAGTGAGGGAAATATCATATCCTAATAAAAGTTTCTGAATTGAAATATCAACTCAGTTGAGCTTTGTTTGCTTTGTTTTGAAAGAGAGAGTGTGAGCAAAGTGAAAACAGATATTTCTAAGCTTTATAAAGAAAATAGCTTTTACAAATGGTTAAGTAGTGTCATACAGGGTGGCTTGTATTTCCTGATGCCCCTGGCTAACACCGGAAAGTACCTTCTTCCACACAGGCATTCTTGGAAATAGAATCTCCCTGGAGATCCAGCTTCTTGCTTCATTTGCAGTACCTGTTTTACCTACTACTTTCTAACTCACAGGACTATGGAGAGACTCAGCTAATAAAAATGACCATAAAGCACTTGGAAAAAAGTCACAGCTATAAAAATGCCTATGTGGTAAGACTTGTTTTTCTGATATGTACATAAAGTCTTTGTGCATCATATGACCCAGTGACTCAAATATTAAGAAATAAAATTATATTTTTTTCTTTTGCATATGGAGAGGATTTTTCTAGTTTGCCAGAGTGCTTTGTTTCTAACTTAATAATAGGCTACTAGATTTAAAGCCTTTTTCTAGTTCTAATATTAGGCCTCACTTCATAAATCCATGTATGAGTTACTTAAGATCTCATACCTGCTTATTTAAAGAAGAAGTGCAACATATTTGTATGTAAATCATAGAGGTAAAGAAATAGGCCACATGATAATCAATGGCTTTATTTACATCATTATAGAATAGGAATAAGCAACATCTATTGTGTAGTTTTCTTAGTAAGCATGGTAAGAACACAGTATAATTACGATGCACCCTGCACACACTGTGTTCTATGTCCCTGATCCTTAACTCTGTCCACAAAGGAAGTGAAGATCCAGGGAACAGCTGTGTTGCAAGCAGAAAAAGCAGTCAGTCCCCACTGATGTAGCAATTCTTTTAAGTCACATGCAAACTCGCAGGCTGAATCATAGCTTTAAAAGCCTCCCTGCATTCTACCCAAGTCCAGCTGTTCTGGTTGATAGTGTCAAGCACATGTCAAGAGACCACTTGATGCACATAGACTGACAGAACAGGAGTGAGGCAGCCCTTCTTATAGGAGAAGCAAATAACTTTGTATTCACTTAAGAAGAACTTACTTAGTTTTCTGGAGCTCTGTTTTCCTGCTCCTTCTTTCACAAAGACTGAAGAGGAAACTATTTTAATAGATACACACCTAGGTCTTAGGTTCGTGACATTGAAACGACAGTAGAAAAACAAGGTCATACACTCTTGAAGCCTTGGAAAACTCTGTTTTTGTTTATTTTTATCTTGTTTTATTTGCAGCAGTAGGAAATGTAGGGGGGCTAACAAATATTTTGAATTTTTCAATCTTTTTTATTATTCAAATTATCACCTGCTATGGAATTGGCCCTGGTTATTTTACTTAGTTCCATTTTCTGGCATGACCTAACCCCATTACAGTCAATAATATACAAGTACATGTAATATTTGCCTAGTAGTTTCTTTGTATTTTAGGAAAGTGAAACAACATAGGAATTTATTTTGATTAGTTCTCTACTTACATTAGAATTAGGGTTGCTCATAGGGATTACTGACTTGGTTGGACAACTAGCATGACATTAGATGTTCTCTTATACTTTCTTTGCGTATATTCTATGGACGTTGCTCTTTGTATGAGATTACTCATTCACCTGAGTATTAAATGGGCGTATGTAGAGCTGTCACACAATGATGATGTTATGTGGAGTAGCTACTGGGTGGAGTTAGGATATGCTTTGCCCAGGTGTGCCACCTGGTTACACAAGCCTCACACTCTAGTCTTAAAGGCCAAACACAACTTTTCACTGAGTCCGTGAACATAATTTGACTCCATTGGTTGCAATCTGCTGGTCATACCCTGCTTCAGATACTCTTTACTCCTACTTCCAAGTATTTCTCTAGATTTTCCAATGTCTGGCAGACCAAGGAATGAAGATAAGGATGAACTAGAAGAGGCTAGTCACAGGTAAGAGAATTTATTTTGCAACAATGGGCAAATCATGTGAAAAGGGGGAAAAGTTCTCTATTTTTTTCTTTCATTTCTTTTGTGTGTATATGTGTGCGTGCGCGCACGCATGTGTGTGTATGTATGTGTGTACGTATGTGCGTGCAAATGTACGTGTTACTATGGATTGAACTCATGTCCTTCACAGTGAACTATATGTTAGTTTTATTACTTTATATTTGAAACAGAGTTTTACTAATTTGCTGGAAATTACAAGCATGGCCGGTGCTATATTATTTTTGAGCAATTTATTATCTTCTTACTAAAATTTTAACAGCAAAAGAAATAAATATAAATGTGCCACTTGAATTTTAAGATGCTTTCGATAGGTCTATATTTGTTATCTGAGCCCTTTTGTCTAAAAAATTCTGAGACATTTAAGTGGGGTTGGATTTTAAATCAATTTAATAATGCCAACTATGAGATATGAAAGCAACTGAGAAGCACATGTTTAGGAAAGATATTGGTGCTACATTCTCTCCTCTGTCTTCACTTTTTGAATACATGTCTTATTAGGGAGATCTCATTCTTGTATCACCTTACATTGTTGCTAAGTATATAAAGAATCATGTGTATGTTCAGTGTTCTCCTTAATGTTCTCTCTGTTGTTCTAAAATCAGGTCATGATAAAATATTTTAAATATAGTTCCTTAAAGAACTGTGATTTGTTAAATACTTTTACATAACTAATTTTTCTTCCATAATGAAGGAAGATTATGACAGTATTAAGAACTCTGTGCAGAGCTGTATTCTAGGGAGGTATCGTCCCCCACCTTCAGGGAGATTTTGACTTGGATACATGCTGATTACAGATTATGAGTCAGCTATAATTTAAAGCTTATTTTTAATTTTGTGAAACTCAAAAGTTTGGTATAAATTGGTGAGGTCCACAGCCCACATTGCTACCTGCTATATTGGACTTTGAACAATATTAATGAAATTATTTAAAAATTGCCATTATAGAGTTTGCAATATATATATATATATATATATATATATATATATATATATATATATATATATATATCCTCCAAAGGGAAAGGAAAGGAGCGATCAAGAAGGCACTCTTAGGTATCAATAGCACCTGATATCTGCCTAAGGAAATTTTCTATGGCTAGGTAGTTAAAGTTTGGGAAACTAGAGGTAACTTTTGTGGTTAGGTCCATGAATTGGGCAACTGGGCCTTTGCTTCACTGAAAGCCTGAACTTGGATTTTTTCCCCACAGTTAGTATATAAGGATAAATGAGTCAGGGGTCATTTGGGGGTGGCTCGAGGAAGGTGGGTATCATTAGGTGAATAGAATGTTGCTATTAAGCTGGGCATGGTGGTGCACGCCTGTAATCACAGCACTTGTGATGCTGAAGCTGGCTGGAGGGTGGTTGCAAGTTTGAGACCAGCCTGAGCTACAAAGTGAGCCCAAGGCCAGCCTGAACTGCATAGCGAGACCCTGTCTCTTAAAGGGCCCCTCCCCAATGTTGTTATTCATTTTACATGAGATTGTGGTCACACGAACTGTTACATGTAACTGTGTAATCATGATCAATTAGTCAAAATTTCCATCGCAATTCATGACAAATTCAGAATCAAACTTGAAAAAATATATAAAGAGATCCTTCATCCAATTCACTACTTAGCTGTTTTTGTTTTTTTTTTTAATTTTATGTATTTGGTACAGGGTCTCACTGTGCAGCTCAGACTAGTAGTGATCCTCCTGTTTTCAGCCTCCCAAGCACTGGGATTATAGGCGTACACCACCATGGCGAGTCTTAAGAGCATGTAGTTTTAAATGTTTGGTGCTTCAGATGAAACCTATGGTTTCATACATGTGAAGCACACACTCTGTCACCAAGCTGCAGCTCCAGCTCCACAGTGTATGCTAGGTTCATTCAATAGTACGCAATCAGTGCTGGAAGATAGCTCAGTGATCTCAGCGCCTGCCTCGCAAGTGCAGGGATCCGGATTCAATCCCCAGTACTGCATGCCATGCCGCCAACAAAACCAGGCCTGATGGCACATGCCTGTAATCCCAGTGCTGGGGAGGCTGAGACAGCAGGATCACTATGAGTGCAAGCTGTATGGCAAGACTCTGAACCAAATAAATAAATAAAAGATTAAAAAAATTTTTTAAAGGAGTAGGTAATCAAAGAAGTCCTTGAAGAAGGACGAGTGAAAGTCACCTTAAGAGCTACCTTTCATCTTAATAATATTTGTTAAACTAGATGGGCCTAGGCATCTTCTGTCATGGCTTTATGAGGCTGAAGACCCTCCTAATGTGGGAATTCCAAAAGAATACTTCTCACAAAACACACAGCCAAAAGAGACTTGAAATAACCTGGTGGTCTCACAACTGAAACTGAACCATTTTCAGGCTCCAGGAGGAGTCATAGCTCCAAGCTAGATCTCATATGTGTGGCTCAATTTTCCAAGCTGAGAAAGAAATGAACATTCTCTCCAGAGAACTCATTTCAGTCCTCACTAAATTTCCATGAATTATACAACTTTAAGGATCAGGTAATATCAAAAGAAATCACCACATATAGAATAAAATAAAGGACCATAAGTAAAAGCTAGCAAGAAAAATTCAAATGAAATGTCAGTACCACAAATCCTAGAGATATTACAATTTTCAGAAACAGAATTCAAAAAATGTATGTTCAGGACGTTTAAGGACATTCAGGAAAGGCATAAAATATGAGGAGAAGGGAAGCAATTTTTTTTTTA